>JAPPVO010005673.1:0-22125 GCA_030407325.1 Camellia japonica | reverse complement strand
AGTGCTACCCCCATTTCGAACTCTGTGCCCGCAGACTCTAATTCTTTGCTATGCTCATCCTCAACCGTTGGGTCTGTCTGCTCTTCAGCAAATCATCCCCAGATATTTGTAAGTCAAAGAAGATTTCGAAACCGGCACGGCACGCGCTTCTTGGCATTCAACCACGGCTCCGGAAAACCACAGAACGGAAAGTCCTCCCCCTCCCGGACGAAGCGTCCGTTTAGGGTACCCCGGATGGCCGATGCATCAACTCAAAAGGTCTTCCCATTTGTTTTGCTTTGGCTCTCCCAGCCATTTCTTTTCCTCTTCTCACCCAATCTTCCTTAGTGGGCAGATAACCCAAGCCGAAGGTGTGGGGATTGTGTGGCACTTCGGCCAATGTTGCAACGCCTTTGCGGCCGCTCTTTCCTAATCCCATCCCGGGGATATGTTGGAGCTTGTTCATGAGATACACTGCTTGGGCACTAACATAGATCCCTTCGTTAGCATCCATGATGTTTTGTACAACCTCAGCCTCAGCTAGGGTAAACCCTGATATGAACACATCTTCCATGCCATGCTCGATTTCTAGAACAGGCGTGGATACCTCCGGTGGTGGGTGGATTGATGAGTTTCCAAAGACAATGGCTACTCCCTTTCCATAGGGGTATTTCACCATTTGATGCAAAGTAGATGATACCGCCTTCACCTGATGCAGCCACGGCCGCCCCAAAAGCAAGTTGAAAGTCGCAGGCATTCTAAGACATGGAAATCTATCTTATGCTGCCCCGGCCCGACCTTTGTCTGAACTTTTACGGTTCCCATCACTTCTCTACTTGTGTTGTCATACGCCCTGATAACCTGGGCTGTTGGTACAAAATCTGCGGTTTTCAAACCAATTGCGTATGCCGTTCTTGCCGGGCAGACGTTGATGGCGGACCCGGTATCAACCAGTACCACCGGTATCCATTTATCCCTACACTCCACAGAGATATAGAGGGGCTTGTTATGGTCTGCCCCCTCGGGTGGCAATTCCTTGTCGGAAAAGGTCAGCATCGGGGTGGCTCCCCCTGGAAAGACCAATCCCACCAGCTGCTCTGGCGTGGTTTCTATTGAAAGCTTTGCTTTGTCCATAGCTGATAAGACAGCCTCTCTATGCACCCGTGATGCCATGAGCAGTCCCCATATAGAGATGTCTGCTTGTATCTTTTTAAGCTGTTTGAGCACAGCCTCCTCTTCAAGTTGCTTTTCTTTTTGCTTTTCAGCCTCTCTATCCTTCCCAGAAGCCTCTGGCTGATCTAAGTGTGGAGGTTTGAAATACCGCCCACTCCGTGTCATGTGATCTACCTCTCCAAGGTACCAAGTGTCATCGGGTTGGTTGTTTTCCCAATCCTCGTCTATATGGGCAAGGCATAAATCTTCATCCTCCCACCACATTCCATCAGCAGCCGATAGACACCTGTCCGGCTCTGGTATGACTGTTCTTGTGCTCGCAGCACCTTCCATCCACATACCTGCAGTATTCTCGGTTCCTGTGCACACAGCAGTTTCAATCCCACATGGGCCTTTGCCTTCCTGATTCTCTCGGAATCTTCAAAACTTACTTGTTCCGACATGACTGACTGTTCAAGAATCCTTGTACTCAAAATACTCCAATCTCGAGCGAAATTCTTAACACCGGCGCTCTCCGGTGATGTACTCTGTTCTTCGACCCTCCCGGCCGTTACTGATATTCTCGCCCCCGCTGGGCCCTGTTCTGACTGAAACTCTCCTATCACATCGGGTTGATCGTCTAACCACCCGGTAATTTCTGCTGAATCCTCATAATCGAACCATGCGACTGCCGCATCCACTGGGTCTTGGTCACTGTAAAACTGGAGATCGGCAAGGTCCTCCCCCATAGCTGTTACACCATCTGTTCCCGGTCCCAGACTCTCTCCTTGAATCACACATAACTCTGCCTCTGTTGGCAATTCCACTCCGGGCCTATCTTGGCCTATTGACGAAATATAGTCACCCAGACTATATGCTTTTTTAGTACGACCCCCAGATTCCACAGACTCTGGCTCAACAACCTGTTTTTCCTTTGGGATCTCCTCTCTCCTGTTCTTGACGGTCACCACTACTGGCTTGGGCTGGCTTTTGGAGATGTCTATCATGCACAAGTTGGTGCAATCGGGGAGGAACACCTCCGGTTTAGGCAGGTGGGTAGGTGTGATATAGATACTAGGGTCGTAGGACACGACCCCGGTATGGATGAAATTGAGTCTTTTGGGCGGTGGAGCTTGGTTATGTGCGGGGAGAGGGTTTGTAGTAACGTTGGGTTTCTCCGGAGGCAGAATCACCCCGTTGTCGATAAGATCTTGAATCTCATGACGCAACCGGAAGCACAGGTCGGTATCATGGCCGTGCTGTTGGTGGAATGAACAATATTTGGCTGGGTTATGGGTAGGAGGGAGTTTTTCTGGTAGGGGCCGCGGCTCCAGGGGCTTCAGATGCCCTTTTTTGATCAAAACCCCCAGAGCTTTGGATAGGGGCATATAAAGTGGGGCGAAAGTTCTGGTATTTTTGGGTGGGTATCTGGCTGTCTGCGGGTTGCTTCCGGACGCGCCGGAGAATGGTGAAGCTGCCGTATTTCTTGGAGGGGGGTTGGCGGTGACCATGCTCACTTCCTGAGCTCTTGCAGTCGTAACGCCACTCGGGCCTGCATTGCTACTGCGATTGAAAGTTCGTCGAGGTTGCTCCCGGTCGTTATCGATCAAGCCTTGCTTCAAGGCATCCTCAATCTGCACCCCCATTTCATGCAGGTCAGAAAAAGTAGGAAAGGGAAGTACTATCATCTTTTGCATCAACTTCGGTTGGAGATTGCGCACAATAATCCGAATTTGGTCCTTGTCTGTAGGCCTCAAGGTCATCATCGAAGCCTTGGCCCTCCATCTGGTTACAAACTCTGAGAAACTTTCCTTAGGCTCTTGTCTAGTCGTCTCGAGATCACGAGTCGTAATCTCAATCTGTGTATTGTACGAGTACTGTGCGATGAAGGCCTCAGCCATTTCGTCCCAATTCCTCTTGACGTCATCTTCTAACTTGGCATACCATATGGCCGCCACACTCGACAGGGTCCGGCCAAATAAAGACAGCTTCTGGAGCCTACTGAGGCCCATTGGCCTTAGGACATCTGAAAACAATCTTAAGTGCACCATGGGGTCCCCGGACCCGTCGAATCGATCAAGATGAGGCATTTTGAATCTGTCGGGCAGCGTCACAGCTGCATCGGTGTATCCATCTTCAATATCGGGGATGGTCTTGACCCCTTGGGATCTCTTGAACAGCTTTTCAAGCTTGCTCAACTTTAGTACGGTGGGATCAGTCTCGAACTCAAAGGGAGAGTCCGGTAGATTGATGGGTGTTTTTGATAGCTGAGGTTGGATTTGAGGTAGGGTTGGAGGTGGGGGTGGTCCTGTGGGCAGCTCTGTATCAGTCTGAACATTGGTTGTCTCCCCGACGTTAGGAACTCCTGGTGGGGAAGGAGCTTGGTACGAAGCAGATGCTCCTGTTTGCTGCTCTAGCCTGGCAATTGTCTCTGCCTGTTCCCTTACAACTGTGGCCTGTTGCCTGGCGAAATCTGCCTGACGGACGGCATCCTGCTGCATTGCTTTCATGCTCTCTTGAAGGTGGCGCACCATCTCCTCCAAACTAGCCATGCTATCCTGCTCTGATTGAATCACTGGTATGTATTCTCTCTCTGTCGGTGACACATAATCTCGATCCCTACTGAACACAGGTGGGGTAGATAAAGCCCTCTGAACTGACTGCTGTACTGATGTCCTCTGCCTTATTGACCTCCGTTTAGTAACCGGGGGTAGTGAGTAGTACACTGGTTGTCCGTCTATCAGATCCTCAGATCGAAGGAGTCGACGGCCTCTAACCCAAGGTGCTTGGGGGATATCTATCGGGTCGGTAGCAATCGTGCTCAACTACCTAATAAAGAGATAAGTAAAGCGTATAAATAAACAGACAATTGGACAGCACAACGGCACAAAATAAACATACAACACATGGTTTGGATAACACGCTGAACCCGATACACTGTTCCTCAAATACTGATCACTGTTTCTGAATCATTGCCCCCAAATCTGAATCTTGTACCCACAGATAACTGATTTCCCAAAATACTGCTACTGGTGCCCTCAGGCCAGATACCCAATCTTGCAAACTGATACGTGTGTTCCTGTAGAGATACACTCCAAAAGCACATAGCAAGTAAAAAGAGCCAATACACCCCTATGTTGGGGTAGGGTTTCCCTGTCCTATTTTGTCAGGAGCTAGGGTTTCACTACGCACGTTTGGAATGGTCACTATGGATTCGAATATGCACTAGGTCGAATGGTCACAAAAGGTGCCCCGGTAAAACCGGAGTTTGTGTTCCCATACTGGCAAAGCCCGCAACCGGTCAGCCTTATGGTCATGCCTTGACAAGACAAGCCTCCAGCAAACCGCTCAGGAATAGCAGATGGCCAACACGGTGTCCTAGGCGCACCAATGCACATGCAATGCAAAGAAACACATAAGTGTAGTCAAAACAGGATATCACGAGTTCGAGTCAAGCCCTCTAAAACTCCCCAGCAGAGTCGCCAGAAACTGTAGACGTCCCCGAACGCATCCCGAGGAGGAGTGCGAGTCCCCCCCGTTCTGGTTCGATATTGGGTCACTACAGTTCGAGGACTCAAATGTCACGATTCTTAATCTTGAACCAAAGAGTCCAAATCCGGCAAATCGTTTTGAGAAAACAGATTTTTGAAAAGAAGTGCCAAACATGGACTGCGTTGCCAGATACAGAGTCGCCACCTAAATATTTTTAAAATGGGGGAATTTAGGAAACCCTGACTCGGTGCCGAAGGCCACGTGTCCGTCATCACCAAAGTGGACTTGGCTCGGGAGCTTGGGTACGATCGGGGAAGGTCAGCTATGAGCACCCCCTTTCGCCCGGTCCGAAGACCGGCCTCTACTAACCATGATATCCGATTTTGAAAACTTTATGTGTTCTTATTCCGGTTATTAGCCTAGAATTACTATGTTATGCGCACAACAAACAAGTATAGACTAGATTGCCTAATTTGGAAATAAGCATTGCATATCCGTTTATTTGGAAAACAGTTTGAAATTTGCTACTCGCAAGTAGGCTAAAACACGGATTTTAATGAGTTTTCCCAACTCAAGCAATCCAACCTCCACCCACAGGCATTCAAGCAGTTTATCTCATGTAAGCATTTAGCCGCATGGCAAGCATACTGTCATGTTAACATTCACACGCATGCGAGATGCTAAAGCAAAAAAACTTACATCGTACTCCGTGCCAAAACAAGAAACTAGTTAGCAAAACATGCATGTCCCTAGTTCATGTTAAATGGCTAATGCAACACAGGCAAAGATGCAATTTAGAGTAGGCTCGGCTAACCCTAATATGGCATGTGAAATGCTTCAAGTAACACGTATTCAAGTTAGATTTGAGATACAATGCAGTTTGTATGATGTACCGAGCCCGGTGCATGCAATACTTATGAATGATGCACGTATGCATTTGCATAAGGTATGCTAAAGTAAATATGCCCTAATCTACCACCATAAGCAGGTAAATAAAAGGGTAGAAAGAAATGGGGGTTGGAAGACATACACCCAACTCACCACACTTATTACAAATACGCCCTCACTCGGAGGGACCAAAAGAATATACAGTCCAAATAATAAATGAATAAATTATTACAGAATTCTAATGATTAAAATTAAATCAAGTAAATAAAGAAAGGGGGCCTCAGCCCTGCCTCGGGATGCGCGAGTGATGCATGCTCGATCCGACTTGCCCGGAAAGCCTACACCGTGCCACTACTGCCTCTGTTTTTTACTGCCCTGTCTCTCCAAAAATTACCAAGATCTCAGAAAACCTTCCTTGAATGCTGTTGTACACCACCGGCTGGAGGAAGTTCCCATCGGCTCTCTAGAAAGATTACCGGCTGCTCTGGAGTCCATCGGCCAGAAATGCAGTGCCGGTCGGCACTCTTTACTGCCGGTCGGCACAAAATTCCTGCAGGAGACAGTTTGACAGCAACAGCAGACAGACAGTGCATGGTGTGGATTTTTGAGCATATTTATGCATGGCCAATGCTCCCTATCATGTGTGGGACTCAAGGAAACATGGCTCTTGGTTCTAGGGCCATCAATTGTGCACCTTGGTGCATGATAGCCTAAGGATCCAAGATTGCATTTCAATGTCAATGCATGCAACACACAAATGAGACCAAGACCTTATCATGCTTAAATCAAAGGCCTTGGTGACCAAAAGTTGGGACAAGTTGCACCACTTAAAGTGTGAGCTCATCTCAACCTTTATGCTTGGCTTGACAACCCCAAACCAAGCCATGGAATGCATGTATGCAACATACCTCAAATGATGCACAACATGAGGATTAGAATGCAAACACACCAAGTGCTTAAACAACTATCATACTAAGCATGCAAAATGCTAAAGTGCTCAAGGTGCTAATATGATGGAAACTAGGCCAATTATGCAATAGGGCTAGAATGTGACAAAACCTCATCAATTAATCATGCAACCAACATGATGCAAGGATGCAATGATGGACTTAACTTCAATGGGGCAGCCCTCAAACCACCCCAAAACAGTGGCAAAACAAGCCCAAAATGATGACCAAAATGCTAT
This sequence comes from Camellia japonica, assembly GCA_030407325.1. Classification (NCBI taxonomy): domain Eukaryota; kingdom Viridiplantae; phylum Streptophyta; class Magnoliopsida; order Ericales; family Theaceae; genus Camellia; species Camellia japonica. Next base: position 15,428 of record JAPPVO010005673.1, on the reverse strand, counting down.
ACAAACAAACCAAGTATGCCTAAAGGTAAGGCACAAAGTGGGGCATTCAACCACCACTACCAAGACCATTCAAGGTACGAATCAAGCAACCAAAAAGCAGATTTTCAGCATGCAAACATACACCCAAAACTCACACTCATGGCATCCCAAAAGCTCTAAACACACAAGCATGCACAAGGCACCCTTTAATGCATAAAAGGACACACCCTTAAAGCATGAAAGAGATGACAAATCTAACATGTGAGCATGGATTAGGGTCTGAAATAGCATGTCAAATGATTCAAAATCATCTAAATAGACTAACCAATGCATGTACATGGATCACATACTCAAGGCTTACAAGCCATCATACCAAAACAACCATGTCAAGCATGCCAAATGTGACAAAATCAGTGGCTCACAGCCCTTAAGCATGGCAAAATGATGCTAGTATCTTCATGAAACTAAGCTAAAACATGCAAAGAACATGGCCTAAATGCAAGGCATACTTCTAAGCATAAAAGAGCATTACAAAGCAAATATAGGAGGCATGCTAAGGGCTACAAAACCAACCAAAAACAGAGGTTAAACATGCTCCAAAACACTCAAAACAACTCTGAAATGAAGCCATACAAGGCTATGTACACATGCTATCTCATGAGCCAAAAGTGAAGGCCAAAGAGGGACAAAGGGGAGAGGGGTGTCCCTCCCCTATATGAGACTTGAAACCATCTTCCTCACCACTGAAAACCCACTGGTTTTCAGTGGTGAGAAGGCCAAAAACACCAAGTTAAAACAAGCTTCAAGAAAAGACCCCAAAATGGCCAAAACAAGGCCTAAGAGGGTGAGACTCTAACCAAACCACAAAATAATCTTAATGAATGTTCTTAAGCAAGGAAAAACAAGCCTTTTTTATGTTAAACACAAATCCAAAAACACAAAGCAAGACTAGTAGAAAGCTAGAGCAAGAATGGGGAATCTAAAGTAATGTTCTTACCCTTGAAGATCCTTTGAAGAACAGATGGTCCAGCCCTCTTGCTTTGATCAAAACCAGTCTAAAATCACAACAAACAACCCTCCAAGTCCCTCAATCTCGAAATAAGGTTTAATAGTGTGTGTAATGGTGCAAAAGTAAGGTAAAAGTGCACTATTTGGCCACAAAACACACACACAAGGATGAGAGAGAGTGAGATATAGAGAGAGAGAGTATATGACAGAGGTATAGATACACAAGCTCTGGTTTTCTATCTCAAATGGCTAACCCTTGAGCAATGGAGAGGGTGGTCCTTTTATAGGCCAAGACTAAGCCACAAGACTTTATGGCTAAGCAAAGGAAAAGGGGCAAGAGGTGCAAAGGGGTCTTGGCTTCTTGGAGAAGCCAAGACAGCTGGCCAAGCATCTCCAAGAAGCTTTGGCCAAAGGGTCAAGCTTCTAGAAGCTTTAGGGGTGCAAAGGTGCAAAGGGGGTAGCCGGTGGGATTCAGGGATGGCTAGAAAGCCTCCCCCTACCCTCAAATGCAAAACACACAAGTCTTGGTGTAAAACCAAGCACAGAACAAGCCGGTTGAGAGGTCCTGAGGCACGACGCGCAGCCGGGATCTCCGGGAACTCAAAACGAACACAATCATAGATAATCACCGGGTGTTCAAGCAGTGACGTCCAAGTCTTGAGGACGGTCAAAAATGGGGTGTCTACAATAACCAAAAAATCCCATAAAACCACCGAGGATGGATTTGGGAAAGGGCGGTCACACTCTAAAAAATTTTTATATTAAAAAATCCAATCTAAAAAGGATAAAAGGCATTAGTTCCCATAGGTATTTTTTCTTGGTGAGAAGTCCATGTAAAATATTGTAGTGAGAAGTACATTTTATTCTTTTAGAAAACATTTTATTTTTAATTTTACCCCTAAATCTATCCGTTAATTTTTTTTATCTATTTAATTTTTTCAACTATCTATTCAAATATTTTTTTATCTGTTTAATCCAACACCACCATACCAATAAACTATTCACGACTATCCAAATCCTGGTTTAACTTTGGGAGGACCACCTTGCTTAGGCCAAATCTATTCAAATCCTGCTTCAACTTTGGGACATCACCACGATATATATTATACATCAATATCATCAATGTATACATCCAAAGAGAGAAAGAGACAAAACACTTCCTGTCGAGGTGGTTTAAGATATGATGGGCAAGACGGCGATCGACCCATACAATTTGAAAAAAAAAAACCCGTTATATATTAGTATAAATTATTAATTATATTTAAATTATACATTTTTGCCCTTCCTAAGTTTGAAAAAATAAGTAGTTGGACGACTTATACATTTTTATATATGGAATGTGGGATTTAAAGTATAAAATTTAACAGTTTTAGCAAACTATGACAACTAATGTTGATGGATTGTTTTATAATTGATATTTTATAACTCGGTATGAACATAGGAGAACATGCTTATATATATTATTTTGATTTATTTTTTTTTTATTTTTTTTACCTTTTATGTATATAAAAATTGATGTAATTTATACTTCATTTTTTTTAAAAATTATTAGAATATATGTTCGGCCCCTCTATGTTAGAATCTTTTCCATCCCTAGAGAGAGTGAGAGAGAATAGAGGGAGAGATGCCACCGTTACCAGAGATTTTCTCTCTCTTCAGTGGGTTCAGATTAGAGAGAGAAGAGAGGGAGGGAGGGGTGTTGGGAATACAGTATATACAGTCTATATATATACACACACATGAATATTTTGGTCATTTCGTCTAAGATGTCTTGATGGGAAAAATATTTTAAAGTTTGGACTTTTGCACAAATAAAATTCAATCTTGGATTTATGGGCCGATTGTCCTATTTATATTAATAGTTAATAAGATAATTTTAAATATAGGTTTTAAGTCGAGCTTTGTCAAATATTGATCCCTTTTGTTTGTTACTTGTATTATTTGTTATATTTCTGTATTGTTTACAATTACTTGTTATTTTCTATTTGTTCTTATTTGTTACTGTTCTTGTTTTCTGTTCGTATGTTATTTTTTTTTTCCTTCTATAAATCACACTTTAATTTACTTATGCACCTTATTTTGCTTTCGTTATTGTTTGTTCATTCTCTAGTTACACCAATACTATCTGGAAATAAAAATATCATCAATATTCTGTTGGAAAAAATAGTTTTTTGGTAACTTTAATTAAATATTAAAGTGGGTCCAAGTGGGTCTAGATACTTTGCAATGAGATCCTTACACCACATATAGAATGGCCAAAAACCATTGAGATTTAAATGAGAAATTGTCTCATGAAGTTAGCTTCATGAAAAAGGTAATGAGGTTTGTAACTCCTGCCTTTATTACAGAGTTTAATAGAGCATTAATGGGGTTTGTAACTCCTGCATTAATGGGGTTTGTAACTCCTGCTTTTATTGCAGAGGTTAATGGTGCATTATGACCAGCCATAAAGGCTGGAGGCTCTTCCTCTCTCCCCTATACATGTATAAATTGAGACCCTCCTGTCAAGTCTCAAACACAGAAATTTTTGCTTCCATTTCACAAGTCAGTTTGCCTGAAAGTTCCTACAGTGAGAGAGTGCTGCCACTGTTTTTGTTCGCTAAGCTAGACAAAGAGTGCTTCTGCCGTAGCTGGTTTTGACCGTCGTATCCTGGGAGACAGACGCCTGGATTCCTCAAGCACTCGACCCGTGAGGCGGCGAAATTTGTTTTAAGGAAACTGTTTCCGTGCAGGCTTCGGTTTCGTCTCTTTACCCTTTTATTGTTTTGTGTATTTCTGTTGAAATTTAGTTGTAATTATCAGCATATGTTCTTGGTATATAATTTGATTTCTTCATAAATCTATTTCTTTAATTTCACGAATATGAACAACAAGCTTAAAAAAGATTTTTTATATATTTTCTATGAAATTGATCAAATAGATTTGTATAGACAATTGTATAATGTTACCAGGAGCTGTTGCAGAATTGCTCACTATTTCAATGATTGTAAATTATGCAAATTTTGACATGCTAATTCTATGTTAGGTTTTAATTTGTTACATGCTTATTATTTTATAGACTAGATTACATGATTTAATCTTTAGAATTTTTTGCATGTTAATTGTTAAATGGTTATATACTTGAAGTGCTTGGTTATTAGTTTATTACATATAAACAATTCAAATTATTTACATAAACTGCATGCTACTTATTTGGTTTCATCCTATTTGACTAATGTTGCATATGTATATTTTGATTTTGCATGCTTCTAGCTTTACTATCTAATTTGCATGTGAAATTGCTTCTAGTTTTCTAGAGTTATACACATAAATTATTTCCATGTTTATTATTTAATAATTCTTATATAAATTTTAAGATTTGTAATGTGTGGTTTTATTTCCATGAATAGTGTGTGATTTAATTGGATGAATTAAAGTTTGAATTAAATGTAGTTCTTTGGAGTTATAAAATTTGTGTAACTTGCCTATATTTATTTACATGGTTATTGTGAATTAAATTCTTATATAATTTATGGCAATTAATTTTTAATTTAATGTAGAAGTTATAAGGTTTTGTAACTTGTATAGTATCTTAATTCCTTAGTTATTTTGCTATTCTATGATTTGCTAGAAGGTTAAATAATATTTGATTATATGTACAATTGCTTTAGATTAGTTGCTTTATATTATGTTGTCGTTTGCTACTAACTTTCTTTGTAGGCATACCTAAGCGTGAGAAGGAAAATTTTATGGACTATTATAATCCTCAATTGGATTGGTTTATTTTTCCTTATATTTGAAGAAATTTTTTACTCGAGATTTAGTTGGTTTGTTTACCAATTGTAGTAGCAAGTTTTATTTGCTTGTATTATTAGACGCATTTTATATGCATGTATTTGGTTGTAGCAATTTTTAAATTGCTTGTAAGTTTAAATTGCTTGTAAGTTTGGAATTTGATTTGGTTTTCTGTAATAGAAACCCAAAGTGTTTAGCCTTGGCTAAAGAGTAATTCTTATTTGTTCAGAAATGACAACTAAGACGGATTTGGTTTCAAACCTTTGGGGTTTGAGGAAGTCTTTGGGTTCAATCATTTTATTCCCAAAGTGTTGGAAAACCAAGTTTGGAGAAAGTCCTTGGTTATAATCTGATTATTTCCAAAGTGTTTTGGTTTGAAAAAAGAAACCAAAATTTAGCATTAGCTAAAATATCTCTGATTTTTATTTAGAAATCATGGGCTCAGTTCCGGGAGTACCGCTTAACTTTTATGAGTAGTGTAATTCTGGTAGCAAATTTTATTTGCTTGGGAATTGGTTTAGAAATCATGGGCTCAGTTCCGGGAGTACCGCTTAACTTTTATGAGTAGTGTAATTCTGGTAGCAAATTTTATTTGCTTGGGAATTGGTTTGTTATAGCCTGGTTTATCCCCTAGAAATCTTAATTTTAAAATTGTTTCCCATGGACTAGGAGTCAATATGCTCTTGGATGTTTTGTCAAAAGGTTAATTGGGTTTTAAGTAGGACCGATGTGACCCCTCCAGTCTTCCTAGGAGCATTCCTAACCATGTTCGATTCTAGGTTAAATGGTGAAACTAGTTTTGAATTAAATTTCCATCTGAGGGATTTTCTAAGGGTTAAGTTTAATTTCTGGAATCACATAAGTGAAATTCTGTTGTGATGCTTCAGAAATGGCTTTAAAAGGTGACAAAAAGAAATGTTGTTCCACCTGACAACCTTAGCCTTGCGAGATTCTTAAAGGAAGATCTTGAGAGATCAAGTATGATTAAAGGAAATCATAAGATTGCATGATAACATTTTTGAATTAATCAGAGGCAATTAGTATGGTATCCTTGTGTTATTTATAGCATTTATGATTGCTATGTGACTTTGCTTGAAAGCAAAGATGAGACAACCCGTTAGGGTGGGTGAATATAATTTTGAATTTTTAAATTCCAAATATATTCTTAAATTGGTGGCTCCCAGTGAGTACAAGATCACTAATCACAGAGATAGAAAACTGGTGGTTCCTAGGAGGTGTTAGACCACTGGCTACACAGTTATGAGGTTGTGGTTCCTAGTAGTGAACAGATTACTGATCACATGTCAAGACATCATGGTTCCTAGTAGTGGAGAGGCTACTGGTCATATGTTAAGACATGATGATTCCTAGTAATTTGATCATATGTCAGAACGCTGTGATTCCTAGTAGTAAAGTGACTACTGATCACAGGTTAAGACATTGTGATTCTTAGTAGTAGAAAGTCTACTGACCACATGCTGAGAAGTTAGTGATTCCTAGTGATAAGACTACTGGCCAGGTTATGAAGTTCCGAATAGTAGACTATTGAACACTGGATTTGTGTTTCCTAATAATAAGACTATTGGCTTCAGAGTGATAGGTTGGACCAAATATATTTGGGTGCCTAATTCGGTTGATGACATTCTGGGAATGTATTTACTGTGATATGATTTGAGAGTTTCATAATCATTGTGACACAAGGATTTGTTTAAGACTTTGTATAAATTCTACAAAGAATACTTAATTATCCGACTCCGAATTGAGGAGGATAATAGAAAGAAATGAGGGAGTACCTCTTCAGTGAATGCCAATGTCATTGAGCATGGAAAATTTTCTAGAATGAGGGAAAAGCCCCCGTTGAACGAAGTCCTGTATGTTCCGGACTTTCGCATGGTTTTTGAGTCCGACAAGGTCGTTCTGACGAAACACAAGTGTGAAACTTGTGTTGAAGCGAATTGGACAAGATCCCGTATGAGTTATGGAAAGGCATTAAGCCTTCTTATGAATTCTTACAAATGTGGGGGTGTCATGCAAAAGGCAGGAATACCTAAACCCAAGAGGGTTAGGATAAGCCTAAAAATCCGTTGATTGTGTATTCAACGGTTGTGCACAATATAGCAGTGCATATCGATTTCTTGTGGTTCAATCTGTTATTCCAGATATACACAAGAATACTATCATGGAATAAAAAAATGCATCTTTCTTTGAAAATGTATTTTCGTGTCATCTCCAAGAAGGGATTCAGAGTTCCATGAAAGAGGTTGAAGGTGACAATGATCACATAGCTAATCAAACAAATGATCACTTGCGTAATCAAGTTGATGATCAAGCTGAAGATGTAGATGAGCTAAGAAGGGGTAAGAGGGCAAGGACTACAAAATCTTTTGGCCCGGACTTCTTGACTTATATGTTAGAGGGAGAACCTCAAACTTTCCACGAAGCTATGATGTCTCCTAAGAGTCCTTGATGGAAAGAATCGATCAAAAGTAAGATTGACTCCATCTTACAAAATCACACCTGGGTGTTGGTAGATTTACCTCCAGGTTGTAAGCCTTTAGGCTGAAAATGGATTTTTAAAAGAAAGATGAAGGCCGATGGGTCAATTGACAAGTATAAGGCGAGGCTTATTATCAAAGGGTATAGGCAAGGAGAAGGCCTGGATTACTTTGATACGTACTCACCTGTTACTAGGATAACATCCATTCGCATGGTGATTGCGTTAGCAGCTTTGCGCAATCTAGAGATACATCAGATGGATATAAAGACAGCTTTCTTAAATGGAGATTTGAATGAAGAAATCTACATGGAGCAACCCGAGTGTAGACGTCCCCGAACGCATCCCGGGGCGAAGGGAGTGCGAGTCCCCCCCCGTTCTGGTTCGATATTGGGTCACTACAGTTCGAAGGACTCAAATGTCACGGTTCTTAATCTTGAACCAAAGAGTCCAAATCCGGCAAATCGTTTTGAGAAGAAAACAGATTTTTTGAAAGAAGTGCCAAACATGGACTGCTTTGCCAGATAACAGAGTCGCCACCTAAATATTTTTAAATGGGAAATTTAGGAAACCCTGACTCGGTGCCAAAGGCCACGTGTCCGTCATCACCAAAGTTGGCTCGGGAACTTGGGTACGATTGGGGAAGGTCACATCGTGAGCACCCCCGCTCGCCCGGTCAAAGACCGGCCTCTACTAACCATGATATCTGTTTTTGAAAACATTGTGAGTTCTTATTCCGGTTATTAGCCTAGATTACTATGTGATGCGCACAGCATACAAGTATAGACTGGGTCGCCTGAATTGGAACAAAACATTTCATGTTTGTTTGTTTGAAAATGGTTTGATGGTGCTACCCGCAGGTAGGCTAAGACGCGGATTTGCCACCCTCGGGTGGGCTTAGAAAACATGATTTTGCCACTATCTAGTGGGCTTAAAACAAACATTTGATGAATTGTCCCAATGCAGATAACACAACCTCCACCCACAGGCATTCAAGGCAGTTATATCACATAAGCACATAGCCTCATGGTAAGCATGCTATTCATGGCAACACTCACACTAATGCAAGGATGCTAAAGCATAAAACTCACCGAGTACTCCAAGCCAAAACAGAAGATGATTAGAAATCCATGCATGGACCTAAGCATACTGAAATGTCTAATGCAACACATGCAAAGATGCAAACTATAGCAGGCTCGGCTATTCTAAACATGGCATATGGAATGCTACAACTAACACGTGTTCAATTTAGAATTGAAATACAAATGCAGTTTGTATGATGCGCCGAGCCCGGTGCGTGCAAAACAGATGAATGATGCAAACATGCTGTCATACTGTATGCTAATTGAAATATGCCCTATATCTAACCATCATAAGCGGGTAAATAAAAGGGAGAAAGAAATGGGGGTTGGAAGACATACATCACACACACACACACCCTTATTACAGTTTTGCCCTCGCGCAGAGGGTCCGAATAAATAATACAGTCCGAATAAAAGAATAATACAGTCCGAATAGTATACAAATTCCTAATTAATTAACAAATTAAATAAGAAAGCTGTAAACTGGCATGCAAGCCAGGGGGTGCCTTGACTCCCGCTGAATGATGTATGCTGGGCTGCCTTGCGCGGAAATCCACTGGGATGCCCCGTTTAGCCTCTGTTTGTAGTGTTTCTCGAAATGCGTGCCAAGCCTCGGAAGATTGCTGATTCTTCATTTTGCTGCAACAGAGAGCAGGAAAGGGGCATAGCAATGTATTTCACAAATATATGCATGCCTCGATCCTCGTGCCACCAATCACGCATATCGATGCATGATGGCCGAGGAATCGGATTGCACAACTCAATATAGGATGAATGCGGATGAATGCTACAACAAAACCTAACTCCATCATGGGTAATCTGGAGTGTCGGTGACTTGGGAATTGAGACCCGTTCCGTCACTCGGAGTACAGAACGTGCCTCGTTTCCCGTGCCCGGGCTAACTCCTATCCCGAACACGATGCAATATGCATGATATGCATGAATGCAACTAAAATACAATCCTAGCATACACAATGCTATGAAAATGAGATGCCTCAAAATGCGTGCACGCGGGCACGCAAACCGATGCGATGATCCTAAGGCATGAAATGGCATACGGAATGCAAATTGGACTTACACTAACATGAGGGAGGCTCAGCCACACTCACATAAGAGGCCGTCGGATAAAAGTGAAGTGCCTCGAAATGCGTGCACACGGGCACGCAAACCGAGGCAATGACATAAAGGCATGAAACGGCCTGAAATATGATATACAATGAGACTAAAAATGAGATGTCTCGAAATGCGTGCCCACGGGCACGCAAACTGAGAAAATGGCATACGGAATGCAACAGGACTAAAATGAGATAAACAATACAATATGGGCTTATACTAACATGAGTGAGCCTCAGCCACACTCACATAAGAGGCCGAGAGACGAAAATGAAGTGCCTCGAAATGCGTGCCCACGGGCACGCAAACCGAGGCATGGCATACGGAATGCAAATGACATGGAAAATGCAAATTGGGCTTATACTAACATGAGAGGGCCTCAGCCGCACTCACATAAGATGCCGTCGGACAAAAAAGAGTTGCCTCGAAATGCGTGCACACGGGCACGTAAACCGAGGCATTGGATAAAGGCATGAAATGGCATGCAAATGCAATGATGGGCTTATACCAACATGAGAGGGCCTCGGCCACACTCACATAGGACGCCGATGGATGAAAATGAGGTGCCTCGAAATGCGTGCACACGGGCACGCAAACCGAGGCAATGGATTAAAGCATGAAATGGCATCCGAAATGCAGATTGGGCTTACACTAACATGAGAGGGCCTCAGCCGCACTCACATAAGAGGCCGTCGGATAAAAAAGAGTTGCCTCGAAATGCGTGCACACGGGCACGTAAACCGAGGCATAGCATACGCAATGCAAATGACATACAAATGAAATGTGGCAAATGGCATATGGAAAGTGTAAATTTCAGCAGCTAGAATGATGCACAAACAGCCCCCGAATTATGACAAAATTACAACCAATGCCCGAAACGCTATGCTAAGCACCCGAAATGGCCTACAGCCCTACTAAACATGCATAATTGGCACATAACATGTAAAACAGTAGCAAGGCATCCCCTAAACTAACATTTTTTTAGTACAAAGCAAGGCTAAACAACAACCACAAGTATGGTAAAAATTAGCATGCAAAAATGGGGAAAAAGAGGGGAGTTACAAAGCAAGTAGTATATACAATGCTCAAACCAAAAAAAACAGTTCTACAAGATTAAAGAGGGACCAAAAATATGCACATTTACAAGAGATGACATCCCCCAATTCAGTATGTAGATAGGCTAACATAGCATGCAAAATAATGAGCCAACAAAGGCTATAACATGAGGTACCAAAAGGATGCACCAAACAGCCTTGGACCCTTAACAAAACATGAAGAATGGGTCATGTTAAGACTCTTTCCAAGCCTGAGGAAGGCTCAAAACAGAAGCCAAGAAAGCCTAACAAAGCATGCAATTTTACGGAATCAAAGATGGTATTACATGAAGTACCAAAAGAAATCACCAAACAATCTAAGACCCTTAACAAAATATTGGCATAAAAGATGATTTTGAAGGAAGAGCATCATAGAGGTGCCAAACAAGGTTGAGCCCTTCTACAAAGTTGTAGAGGGACTCAAAATAAGCCTAAAATCAGTAGGGGTAGGAGCCCAAAACAGAGAGCAAGTAGGGTAAATAATTGATGCAAAAATGTGCTCAAAAAGGGGAAATAGTGACTTACCCTTGAAGATCAAGCTTTTGTTGCTTCTTGGCTTCAATTTGTTGCTTCTTAGCCTCTGAAAAAGCTTCCCTTGCTGCTGGAATGGAGGTGGTGATGGTGGTGCTTAGGGTTGATGAACAAGTGGGCTAGAGACTTGAAGGTTTTTTGAGCTTTTGGAGATGAAAATGGAGGCAAATGGAAATGAAGTCTTGAGGGAAAATTTTCTAACCCTAGCAAAGGAGCTCATCAGCCCCTTAAATGGGCAAGAAAGGGGTGTAAAAGGGAGGGAAATGCATCCAAGCTTTCCCTTCCAAAATATCCCCCGGATGCTGGGATATTTTGGAAAAAACAGCTGGACAGGTGTAAAGTAGTCAAAAGCAAGAAGCAGGCCGACCAGGTAGCTTTCTGGAAGGTGGCCGGCCGGCCACCCCAACTGGTCGGCCAGCCACTCACCCTGGCCGGTCGGCCATGGCCAAAAATGGAACAAAAAAATTGCTGGCCGACCACCACTTTTTGGTGTCCTCCCAGGTGTGTAGAACAAGGTTCCAAGGTTGGAATTTGGCAACTCTGAAACAGGAGTCACAACATTGCACTTGAAAGAGAGGCTCAAAAATGAAAATCACAATTACTGGCCGACCACCACTTTTTGGTGTCCTCCCAGGTGTGTAGAACAAGGTTCCAAGGTTGGAATTTGGCAACTCTGAAACAGGAGTCACAACATTGAACTTGAAGGAGAGGCTCAAAAATGAAAGTAACAATTACTGGCCGACCAGTACTTTTTAGGGTCCTCCCAGGTGCCCTCATCACAAATATGTAGTCTCGGCTCGAAGAAAATATCACTAGGGTGTTCAACACTGGCCCGGAAGTGAGCAAAACGGGCGCCGGAGGAGCGAAACTGGTTTTCTGGAACAATTACTGGCCTCCCACCCTCCAGTGATCTTCCTGATGCTAAAACAGAGGTACCTGCCAAAATTAAACAAAAACCAATGCAAAATGAATGCTCGGGGTCCAAACCGCGAGATTCGGGGTCCCGAAAATGGGCTGTAGGCCCCGAAAGTGGCGTTCGGCCACGAAGTGGGCATCTGAGGCCCCAGGGTTCCTCGTTATGACAAAACAGAGGTACTCGCCGAAAATGAACAAAAACCGATGCAAAATGAATGCTCAGGGCCCAAATCACGTAGTTCGGGGTCCCGAAAATGAGCTGCAGGCACCGAAAGTGGTGTTTGGCCACGAAGTGGGTATCTGAGGCCTCAGTGTCCCTCGGTATGATAAAACAGAGGCACTTGCCAAAAACCGGAGAAATCGGAGATGGTTGGGCGGTCCCGAACCGAGGCACACGGCCTGACGGCTCCGAAAACCGAGAACCGGGCTCCGAAATGGGCAAAATGGCCTACGGCCACGAAAAGTAGCCCACGGCCACCGAGAGATAGTCTACGGGACCTCTCCCTTCCCTCAGGAAAGAAAACAGAGAAAACCGAGTCTGGTTCGCAAACCGAGACAAGGCACAGAAAAGGGTTCGGGAATCCGGAGGCAGGGCGCACGGCCGCGACTCTGAGACTTCTGAACGAGCACAGTATGCAACATCACCAAGCGCTCAATCGGTGACATCTGAATCTTAAGGTCGGTCAAAAATGGGGTGTCTACACCGAGGGGTTTTCAACTCCAAGACAAAGCAAGAAAGTCTGTAAACTTGTCAAATCTTTGTATGGTTTGAAGCAAGCGCCTAAACAATGGCATGAGAAGTTTGACAACGTAATGTTGTCAAGTGGGTTTAGAATCAACGAATGTGACATGTGTGTTTATGTCAAAGACACTGACAGAGGTTATGTCATTGTGTGTATATATGTTGATAATATGCTCATTATAGGTAGTAACGATGAAATGATCAAAACTACCAAGAAGTTGTTAAATTCTAAGTTTGACATGAAAGATATGGGCCTTACAGATGTTATTCTAGGTATTAAGATTACCAGAACATCTAGTGGAATTGTACTTTCTCAGTCTCACTATGTTGAGAAGATACTTGAGAAATTTGGTAAATCAGATACAAGTGTGTCTAGGACACCGGTAGACGTCAGTCTGCACTTGACCAAGAATAATGATGAGAGTGTCTCGCAGCTAGAATATTCTAGGGTCATTGGCAGTTTGATGTATCTGATGAGCTGTACAAGGCCGGATATAGCCTACTCTGTTAGCAGGCTTAGTAGATACATGAGTAATCCGAATGCTACTCATTGAAGGGGCATTATGCGGGTGTTAGGTTATCTACGTTACACCCGGGATTATGGGCTGCATTATACCTGATACCCAGCGGTACTAGAAGGGTATAGTGACGCTAATTGGATATCTGATATAAAAGACTCCAAATCCACTAGTGGATATGTGTTCACTCTTGGAGGGGCAACCGTGTCTTGGAAATCTTCCAAGCAAACGTGTATATCTAGATCAACGATGGAATCAGAGTTTATTGCTTTGGATAAAGTAACAGAAGAAGCTGAATGGCTTTGCCATTTCCTTGAAGATATTCCACGTTGGTCTAAACCCGTGCCTGCTATTTGTATTCATTGTATAGTCAATCAGCAATTGGTAGGGCACAGAGTAATATGTATAATGGAAAGTCTAGACATATCCGTCGTAGACATAATTCCATACTACAACTACTCTCAAATGGAGTTGTCTCTATAAACTACGTAAAGTCTAAGGACAACATTGCGGATCCGCTAACCAAAGGGTTAAATCGAGTGTTAGTCGAAACGTCATCAAAAGGAATGGGGTTGAGGCCTTTGGAAGTTACCGGAATGGAAACCCAACCTAGTTGACTGGAGATCCCAAGATCTAGGTTCAATGGGACAACTTAATTGCGTGTAACGGTGGTATGTCACTGAGGAGATTAAATCTCCAGCCATTCCTTCTATCAGTGATACTTGCAAGTGTAGAGGTTAAGCTGAGCTTTTAATGACTCTAGTGTGTTAAGCTGTTGAGCTAAGTATAGCAGGATACTCAAGTAGAGTCACCTATGTGAGTGTGAAGTGGGGCCGCTTCTAGAAGAATTGGGAGGCCAAGATTCTTTGAAACCACTCGCTGAACCAGGCTAGTGTCTAGGGCCACACAAGGCACACCAGTGAGAACAGAATGGTGGTAGGAGTAATTCCCGTGTGAGATCTATTGTCTAAGTTTACATAAACGACAGAGCAGTTCAAGATGTCATATTCACTTATTAGCCAGTAAACTCGATAGGTTTTCAATGGGAGAGGTTCAAAGCCAAAAGCTACCTTCTCTAATGTCGGGGTTAGTTCGTTGTATTCTCTCTCCGAGTCATTATTGTTGAAATGGTGTCCGTTTGTTGAGTCATTCGGTCAATTTTTATTCATGTGGGGGATTGTTGGAAAAAAATGATTTTTTGGTAACTTTAATTAAATATTAAAGTGGGTCCAAGTGGGTCTAGATACTTTGCAATGAGATCTTTACACCACAGATAGAATGGCCAAAAACCATTGAGATTTGAATGAGAAATTGCTTCATGAAGTTACCTTCATGAAAAAGGTAATGAGGTTTGTAACTCCTGCTTTTATTATATAGTTTAATAGAGTATTAATGGGGTTTGTAACTCCTGCATTAATAGGGTTTGTAACTCCTGCCTTTATTGCAGAGGTTAACGGTGCATTATGACCAACCATAAAGGCTGGAGGCTCTTCCTCTCTCCCCTATACATGTATAAATTGAGACCCTTCTGTCAAATCTCAAACACAGAAATTTTTGCTTCCATTTCACAAGTCAGTTTGCCTGAAAGTTCCTACAGTGAGAGAGTGTTGCCACTGTTTTTGTTCGCTAAGCTAGACAGAGAGTGTTTCTGCCGTAGTTGGTTTTGACCGTCGTATCCTGGGAGACAGACGTCGGGATTCCTTAAGCACTCGACCCGTGAGGCGGCGAAATCTGTTTTAAGGAAACTGCTTCCGTGCAGGCTTCGGTTTCGTCTCTTTACCCTTTTATTGTTTTGTGTATTTCTGTTGAAATTTAGTAGTAATTATCAGTATATGTTCTTGGTATATAATTTGATTTCTTCATAAATCTATTTCTTTAATTTCACGAATATGAACAACATATTCAACATGACATTCTTGAAAATGAATTCATAAAATTTAATACAACGTATTGAAATGAATTATCATTCTATTCATAGAAACATATATTTTTAACTATAAATTTTTTCAAAAACTAAGTTATATAATATGGTGGAAGATCATTTCATAATAAGTTAATTGACCACGTTTATTGAGAAATATTTTTTAAATAATAATATATAATAACTTAATAATTAAGTTAAAAACAAAAACAACAGCAAAAATACAAAAATATATAAAAATGCATACAAGCTTGTGT
>JAPPVO010005672.1:0-24390 GCA_030407325.1 Camellia japonica | reverse complement strand
AAGAAGCTTTTGGTGTGTTTGATGAGAACTGTGATGGGTTCATTGATGCAAGTGAGTTAGAGAGAGTCCTTTGTAAGTTGGGATTTGCAGAGGTTTCACAAACGGAGTGTCAACAGATGATTGCAAGCTTTGACGATAATGGAGATGGACTCATTGATTTCAGAGAGTTCCTGAGACTCTTGGAAGATAGTTCTTGGTAGCTAACCAATGTCATGCATGCATGGAATTTTACTCCCAAAATAAATGGCTCTTGATGCCAATTTTACTCTTGGACAGAGTTATGTTTATAGCTCACTCTTAAGTTACCCCCGTGGTAAATATATGTAACTTTTTGGGACTAGTATTTGTGTAACATATGTAGGTGACCTCATTAGATCTTATTTTAATCAAAGTCTTGTGTAATATGTAGATATAGTTCTAATTGTTAGGTTCTTTGTTCTTGTGGATTGCTTTATCAAATATCTTTTCTCTTGTTATTTATGTTATTTTGCGTTGTGTTTTGTCTTTCATGTACATCTTATTCTCTAAGTTAATTTGTCTCTCTACATGTAACATGGGGTTGATTGTGAAAGAAAATGTTTTAACTTATTATTGGATCTAATTTTTAACAGTTAATTATTTTTGACGAATTGATGGTTAACAATTTTACAAGTGTTATACAAAAAGGAAATTAAATTTACATAAATTTTTAACCCCAAATAATGTGGCAAATTTGGGTCGTATCATTTTAGAAATAAACACCCATCAATATAATTTATATTTTCAAAAATGTTGTTGTGACATTGTCACACTATTTTGGTAAGAGATTTTGTATAGAATTTCTATTTTGTGGATTTGTTTACTTGGGCTCGCAATTGATGAGCTTCTTCACTGACGAGCTAAAAACTGTTATGAAAATTCTGCAAAAAACTCAAGATTGAACTCTTCAATGAATAGCTAAAAGTTTTGTCATATTTTAGCTTTGGTAACGTTGTGCCAAATTTCATACAAGGTAATAGCCAAAGTTTGGCAAGACCTTTTATCACTCTCTCTTATACAATGAAATCTACAAATGACATCATTGGATCAACATTACTAAAATATAATATTTTAAAATTATTTATTGCCAAAATTTTGCTTTAGCTTAGCCATTTTAGTAACTCATCATTGGAGAACAAAATTTAACAACACTTCCACTTGGTTTTTCCCAACTAGAGAAAAATCTTATCCATAACTGAAATTTGTGTCAAATTTTACATAAAGTTTAGGCCTTATTGGGGAATAGGTTAGATTAGTTGAAAAATTTAAAAAAAAAAAATCAATATGAAAGATTAATCAATTCTTTTTACTTTTTTTCTTATCATTTCATATAAAATCAAAAAATTATTAAAAAAATTAATTTTCAAACGAATCTTAGTAATACTAAAAGGCAGAACAATAATTACCCATTAGACAATTCAAATTTGAGTTTCATATTACTCTATTTTTTGGACATATTTTTTACAACAATAATATTATGAATCTGGAATTAATTATTCAAAATTATCTAGAATTATTATTTTATAATTTAGATTTATTTTACATATAGATCTCACACTATACAAATTTAATCTCTACCATATAATCATCCGCCCAGAAAAATATGAGTCAATAAGTCTAGTTGACAATGAAAAATGCTAAGAATATCAATAAAATTATCAAGAAATCTACTACATCACTCACATGAGTGTGGAACCCAAACCACACCCATGTGAATTTTGACAAATTTTTTAAAAATTTTGATGTGTCCAACATTATTGTTTTACAATACCGTTGGGAGAAATTCTGACAATTATAACTAACTATGGGGAGAAATTCTAACAATCATATCCTTAGTAAAAAATTAAAAAATATTTGAAATTTTTATAAATCTTTCATAATGATATGATTTAATAAGTATCAATTTTTAATTGATTACACACTTAATAACATGAGATTTGTCACTTTTATCACATTATTATAAATATATGGGTAAATTATAAGCACACCCCCTGAGATTTATTTAAATTACAAATTATCCCTGTAGTTTTAAAAATAAAAATATGCCCTTAAGGTTTCTAATTTCATAACAAATAGGTCATTTTATTAATAAATCATTAAGTTAATTAACAATTTTTAATAATGTTAAAATTTTATTTCAATTAATAATTCAGATAATTTTATTATTGTATAGGTGAACAGTTAAAAATTTTATTTTTTCAATTAATTCTGTTAAATAAAAAATTCTGATAGTAAGGTATTTATAATTTTTCAAATCACAAGAGACAATTCGTATTTTAAGCAAACTTTAGGGGTGTATTTGTAATTTATTCTAAATATATTTGTGAATACAAAATGTGGGTGAGTAATATTATGGATATCAAATTTTTTATTAAATAAATGACTAAATATCTCACATAAAAAAAGAGACCACATACTTATATAAAATATTTAATTATTTATTTGATAAAAAAATTGAGAATTGTAGGCTGTGTTTGGAATGATTTCCAAACGTTGATTCTACCCCTACATTCCAATATGATGTTTGGATAGAGCTTTGGAATTAATTTTTCACAACTCTGTAGAAAACTCTGTGTGTGAGGCGCGATTTTCATTTTTTTTTTTTTTAATTTGGCCTAACTGGTCGTCCCACCGGATGTCCCACCAGTTGTCTGACCGGTTGACCAAAACAGTGCAATTTTTTTTTAAAAAAAATGTGTTTTAATAGAATTTTGAGTTGTATGTTTGGTTATGAGTTCTAAGTTTTTATATCAAATGTCACATCAAAAATTTCTCACTCAATTCAAAACTCTTTTTAAAATTCTTTTACCAAATAATTTTTACACACTCAAATCATAATTCTAAAACTTATAAATTCAAAATACAATTCTTACTCTCATATCATGATTAAAAAGCTCTACGCAAGCATAATATTTTCCAATACGCGTAGCTATCATTGTTAAAAATTAGACTATCTTTGCTGACTTTTCAAACGCAGACTTCCTTATCCACGGCAGGCCCAACCATTTGGAGTCCATTGGTCCGAAAATTTAGATAAAACTCTAGGGCGGTCCTAAGCAATTCGAGTTCATTGGTCCAAAAATTTAGATAAAGCCTACCAGTTTAGTTAGCTTTATTAATTATAAAAGCACATAAATAAAGGATTGTTTGAGATAATCTAAATAAGTATATTTTTTAATTTTTTATAAAAAAATATAAAATATGAGTTGAATTTGAAGTAATGTGATAAAGAGATGATGTGATTTAAATGAAATGATGTGACTTAAATAGAATAGTGACTTTTTAACTTTTTGACTTTTTTGTGTTATGCCAAACTAGGCCTAAATTAAACTAAAAGAGAAAACTAAACAAAATCCTACAAATCAGTAAGAAAAAAGCTTAAGGTTGCGTTTGGTAGAGTTTTTGTAAATATGATTTGAGAATATGAGTTGTATTTTAAGTTTGTGCGTTGTGGAATTATGATTTGAGTGTAGAAAATTTATTTGGTTATGGTTTTTGAATAGAGTGTTGAATTGAGTTTTGAATTAAGTTTTGAAAGTTTGATTTGACATATGAAGTAAGAAAATTTGTTTGGTTATGAGTTTTAGAAAGAGTTTTCAAAACTTAATTCAAATTATTATAACTCATAACAAAACACACTACTTTCACACTATTGAAAATTTTGATCAACACTCATAACCAAACTCTTTTTAAAATTCAATTAAAAAAATTTATTATTAACAGAAAATAACATTAATCAATTTTTTAATTGAAAATACTAAAAAGGAAATAATTTTTTTTCAAAATAAATATTCAAAAAATTTAAATCATAAATATTTAAATAATTTAAATAATTTAAAAAATTTAATAAGTAAAAAATTAAAATAAATATTCAAAAAACTTAATTCAAATAATTTAAATATTCAAAAAATTTAAATAATTTAAAATGTTAATATTTTAAATTTAAAAATAACTCTATACTCAAATCGTAACCAAACACATAAAATAAAACTCAATTAAAAAATTATTTTTAAAACTCATAACCAAATACATAACTCGAAACTCCATACTATTTTCACAACTCTACACTCAAATTTTAACCAAATACATAACAACAAAATTAAAATATTAAAAAATATTTTTATAAAATAGAGTTTGTATTTATTTTTATAAAATTTTTTAAATTTAAAAAATTAAAATTGTAATATTTTGAAATTAAAATGTTTAAAAATATTTAAAAAATTAAAAAATTAAAAAAATCGTAACATATTTAAATATTAACATATTTAAAATCTTAACAAAATTAAAATATTTTTAAAATATTTAAAAAATTAAAATATTGATTTGAATTTAGTTTTGAAAAGAGTTTTGAATTATGTGTTTGGTTATGAGTTTTAAAAAGTTATGATTATGTTTTGAATTGAGTTTTGAGAAATGGGTGTAGAATTATGATTTGAAAGCTTAAAACAAACAACATACTCAAATTAATGGATGGAATTATGATTCGAAACTCTTACCAAACGGAGCCTAAAATTTTCAACTCATTGTATTTGTAAGAAAAAAAAATTATACTCATACAATTATTTAACTGAAAAACAAATAACAAAAAATAATCTTATAATTCATTTTATAATACATAGAGGTAGAATCAGTGGCGGAGGCACATAGGGCAGGGGTCACGTGTCCCTTGAGTTTTGGATTTTTTTTTTAAATATAAAGAAAATATTTTAAATAAAAAAATTTATAAAAATATTATATAAAGTGAAATGTCAATGACATTTTTAAAAATTATGAAAATAATAATGATTATTTTGATTGAAAATAAAAAGACTATGATAATTTATATTATTATCTATAAAAATTTTAATATGATGGTGATGTCTATCATTATTGACATGCAAACATAATTAATCTCAATGAATATATGAAATTTATTGGATTGTTAGTTACATTTGACATGTAGAGTTTATCTTCCATGTGTTTCTTTCCATTCATAACTAAAATGGCCACTATATAAATTATAATCAAGCAACACATCTTCAATTAAAAAAAAATTACAATAGGTCATAACTAATATCATAATGAGTCATAACTAACTATTACTTAATATATAGTCACAACCAAAATAACAATCATAAAAAGTTATAACTAAATTATATCTAACACTATAATGTGTTATAACTAAAGACCATGAAAATCATAATTGCAACATATGTTGGACACTTTTTTTGTGTTATATTTTATAGAATTTCTCTATTAAAATATATCATTTCTATCTTAACTTATCTTCTTTTTTAATTTACAATCTACCTATAAAATAGTTGCTCCCCAATATTTGTATAAAATTTAATCTCAAATCCTTTAATTTAAAATTCATATTTATCCAAATGAACTCTTAATATTTAAGTTTAGTAGTATCTCATTGTTGTTTACTATAATAAAAAATAAATAATAAATAAATAATAAAAATTAATGTTGTCATCAAACCCTCTCTTCACTGAATTTTTGACTACGTCACTAGCTAGAATGATAGTTGAATGAGATAAAGGGATCTAAAAAGTACTAAAAATAAAGGGAAATCACTGGTAAGTGGTTTCAGAAAAGAAAAAAATATATATTACAAATACATGATAAAATTTATAATTTTAATTATTAATATTTATAATATTTATCATTTATTTGTAATTATTTTTTATTGACATCATTGTAATGTAATTTAAAAATAAATAAATTAACATGTTTGAGGGTCATGATGTGATGTCACGCATACCATATTGATCATATTATGTGATGATTCCTATAAAAAAAAAATAAGGTTAATGTTTTTAAATGGAACTATTGTTCTACTTAGGTTATGTACGGGTTGTGTTTATAATTATTTATATATGTGTGAATTGTGAATTGTGATTTTTAATTTTTTGCACATAGAAAAAAGAATATAGCAAATGTAGCATATCTTCAATCAATTATTTTATGTTTGCTTTTATTCAAAATTTAAAAATAATGTACGGGCAAAATTTATAACTAAATTAAGAAAAAATTTACTCCTAACGATATTTTTTTACTTCTATATAAATACTTAAAAAATAAACCTGAAAAAGTAGTAAATATAAAATATAAATATTATACAATAAGTAAAAAAATGTGGTTAACAATTATGCTTACATAAATTTACTATAGTTTTAATTTCAATTTTTTTTTTTTAAAAAAAATTTTAAAGCGTTTTATTTAGCTAGTACCAAATAGAATTTTTTTATCAAAAAGGAAAGTTATAAAATTTTATTGTAAATTTTCAAATGTCTATTGTTAAACATTCTATTCTACTTACTTGTTCGTTTGCTTTCTTGCTTTGGGAGTTTTGATCTTTGATCTTTGATCTTTGCTCCACATTCATTGTATTGTTTTATTTATTTTTCTTCTTCCTGCTTGATTTTCGCATGATATTTCTTTCATAGTGCATTTCCAAGTATATTAGTGAAAATATCACATATTTAAAATGCACAAAATTACAATATATAGAGAAAAAAAGTAAGTAATTGCCCAAAACTAAAACTACTTTAAGAAAAAAATAAAAATACAAATAAAAATAAAAATGAAATTGTTTGAAATAGAAAATGATTTATTTATTTATTAATTAATTTTTAAAAATAAACTTTTAAAGAAAATAAAGAAAAATATATAAAAAAAAGCACAGAAACCAAATATAAAATATAAAACAAAAAATAAATGAATTCTAGGATTTTCAAGAAGTGACACTCATAAACAAATTTTGTAAAATCTTGTTTGTTCATATAGTTTTTGTCTGTGTTTTTTTGTACTTTTAATCCCGAGAATGATATTGAAATAGTTTGCACTACTTGCATTAAGTCCATCTGATAGTTTTAGCAAACATAGATGTAATTTATCTATCTATATATCATATAAGGAAAAAAAGATTTCTAACCCATAAACCTTGTGGGAGCTCCAATATTTCAAACTTAATTTCCTAATTTTTTGATTTAAAAAAAAAACAACCTCAGCACTTATTGACTTTTTCCAAACCTTTCTGACTTCTCTCATACACATCTTTTTTAACTTCTCTCATACCTATTGCAGCCTTTTTCACTTCTACCACATAATTCTTCATTTTTAACTTCTTCCATACCTATTGCAGTCTTTTCCACTTCTACCAGCAACACATCTATCTATCTATAACACATAATTCTTCACTTATTTTTTTTACCAGAAGAACAAACCAAGTCAGGACAAACCGAGATAAAGAGAAAATTTTAAAGCCTGTAAGTAATCTTTTCATTTATTTTTTCATTTTTTTTTCATTTTTTTTTTTTATTATGAGAAAAATAGAAAGTTTCAAAGACTTTAACTAATCTTTTCATTTATTGTTCAATAGTTCTTTTTTTTTTTTTTTTATTATTATGAGAAAAATGTGATTATAGTTAGATAAATATGAACAGCCACAAAGATAACATAACACCTGTAAAACAACCCAACTTAAATCCAAATACTCAACCATTCTTTCCAAGTATTCGGCATATCTACACCAAAAAAAAAAAATTTGTGATTTGTATTTTGTCTAGCAAAAAAAAAAAATTTATAATTTGATTTTTTTTAATGTAATTGTAATTAGATAAACATGGACAGTCACAATGAGAAAAATGTGATTGGTGGGAGTTTCAATATCTCAATCTCAATTTCCTAATTTTTTTGATTTAAAAAAAAAAAAAACTCAGCATTTATTGACTTCTCCCAAGCCTTTTTGACTTATCTCATACACACCATTTTCAACTTCTCTCATACCTATTGTAGCCTTTTTCACTTCTACCACATAATTCTTCGCTTTCAATTCTCCCATACCTATTGCAGTATTTTTCACTTCTACCGATTGCACATCTATCTATCTATAACACATAATTCTTTACTAATTTTTTATGCTAAAAAGACAAACCAAGTCCGGACAAACCAAGATAAAGGGAAAATTTCAAAGTCTGTAAGTAATATTTTCATTTATTTTTCAATGGTCTTTTTTTTTATTTTTTTATTATGAGAAAAATATAAAGTTTCAAAGCCTATAAATAATCTTTTCATTTATTTTTCAATGGTTCTTTTTTCATTTAATTTTTTTTTATTATGGAAAAATGTGATTGTAATTAAATAAATATAAACAGTCATAAAGATAGCATAACAACTGTAAAACAACCCAACTTAAACTCAAATACTCAACCATTTTTTCTAAGTGTTCAGCATATCTACACCAAAAAAAAAAAAAATTGTGATTTGTATTTTGTCTAGCAAAAAAAAATTATAATTTGATTTTTTAATGTGATTGTAGTTAGATAAATATGAACAGTCACAAAGAGAAAAATGTGATTGTAGTTAGTTCAATGATTTTTTTTTTTCAATGTGATTTTTTAATGTGATTGTAGTTAGTTCGACAGTTCTTTTTTTTTTTTTTAATGTGATTGTATTGTAGTTAGTTCAGTGATTCTTTTTTTTATTATGAGAAAAATATGATTGTAGTTAGATAAACATGAACAATCACAAGGATAGCATAAAAATTGTAAAACAACCAAACTTGAAATCAAATACTCAACCATTCTTTCCAAGTATTCGGCATATCTACACCAAAAAAAAAATTGTGATTTGTATTTTGTCTAGCAAAAAAAAATAAATTATAATTTGATTTTTTTAGCTCACTGTGTTTTTTTAAAAAAAACATTATTGTGTTTTTTAACTATCAATTGACTTAATTTGTGTTATGAATTTTAACTCACTGTATTTTTTGGGGAAAAAAAAATGGATTGTATTCATTAGATTTACAAAAGTATCCATTATTGATGATGATTACATTACATTTTTTTAAGTCACTCTGTTTTTTGAGAAAAAAAATTTATTGAGTTTTTTCACTATCAATTGACTTAATTTGTGATTTAATTTTTAACTTACGGTGTTTTTTGAAAAAAAAAATGGATTATATTCATTAGGTTCACATAAAATACCCATTATTGATAATGATTAGATTGTATTTTGAAAAAAAAAATTGTAATTGATTTTTTTAACTCACTGTATTTTTTTTTTTTTTAAAAAAAATTGATTATGTTTTTTAACTATCAATTGACTTAATTTGTGATTTGATTTTTAATTCACTGTGCTTTTTAAAAAAATGGATTGTATTCGTTAGGTTCACATAAAGTACTCATTATTGTTGATGATTAGATTGTAGTTTGAAAAAAAAGTAAAATTATAATTGATCTTCTTAACTCATTGTGTTTTTTGAAAAATAAATTATTGTGTTTTTTAATTATCAATTGACTTAATTTGTGATTGAATTTTTAATTCACTGTATTTTTTATTATTATTATTTTTATTATGAGCAAAATGTGATTGTATTTTTAACTACCAATTGACTTAATTTGTAATTGGGTTTTAATTCATTGTGTTTTTTGAAAAAAAAAGATTGATGTGTTTTTTAACCATCAATTAACTTAATTTGTGATTAGGTTTTTAACTCACAGTGTTTGTTGAAAAAAAAAATTTGATTGTAAATGATTGTGTTTTTTAAATATGAATTAAAAAAATTTTGCATTTTGTCTGGCAAAAAAAAAAATTTATAATTTGGTTTTTTAACTCACTTTGTTTTTTGAAGCGAAAAAAAAAACGATTGTGTTTTTTAACTATCAATTGACTTCGTTACTTCTTTCTTTTATTATGAGCAAAAATGCTATTGTGTTTTTTTACACTGTTTTGATCACATTTTTTAACTGATTGTGTTTTTTCATACTTCATTTCGATCACATGATAAGAAAAAAAATTGTTTTGGACGTGACAATCTCTGTGTTTTAACTATCAATTGACTTCATTCCTTTTTTAATTTGATTTTTAACTCACTGTGTTTTTTGGGGAAAAAAAAATGAATTGTATTCATTAAGTTCATATAAAATATCCATTATTGATGATGATTAGATTGTATTTTGAAAAAAAAATTTGTAATTAATTTTTTAACTCACTGTGTTTTTTGAGAAAAAAAAATGAATTGTATTCATTAGGTTCACATATAGTACTCATTATTGCTGATGATTAGATTGTATTTTGAAAGAAAAAAAAAATTGTAATTGATTTTTTTAACTCATAACTATCAATTGGCTTGGGAGAAGTCAATGTGCTTTTGACTCACAAGCCTTGTAGGAGCTCCAACATCCCAATTTTAATTTCTAATTTTTTTATTTAAAAAAAATTAAAACCTCAATAGTTATTGACTTCTCCCAAGCCTTTTTGATTTCTCTGGTACACAACATTTTCAACTTCTTCCTTATCTATTGCAGCCTTTTCCACTTCCACCGACAGCACATCTATCTATCTACAACACATAATTATTCACTTATTTTTTATACTGAAGGACAAACCAAGATAAATAAAAAGTTTTAAAGCCTGTAAGTAATATTTTCATTTATTTTTCAATAGTTCTTTTTTTTCATTTTTTTTTATTATGAGAAAAAATTGATTGTAGTTAGATAATATGAACAGTCACAAAGAGAAAGTTTCAAAGCATGTGAGTAATCTTTTTATTTATTTTTTAATGGTTCTTTTTTTTCATTTATTTTTTTATTATGATAAAAAGGTGATTATAGTTAGATAAACATGAACAATTACAAAGATAGCATAACAACTGTAAAACAATCAAACTTAAATCCCAATAATCAACCATTCTTTCCAAGTGTTCGGCATATCTACACCAAAAAAAATAAAAAAAATAAAAATAAATTGTGATTTGTATTTTGTCTAGCAAAAAAAAAAATTATAATTTGATTTTTTTAGCTCACTGTGTTTTTTTAAAAAAAACATTATTGTGTTTTTTAACTATCAATTGACTTAATTTGTGTTATGAATTTTAACTCACTGTATTTTTTGGGGAAAAAAAAATGGATTGTATTCATTAGATTTACAAAAGTATCCATTATTGATGATGATTACATTACATTTTTTTAAGTCACTCTGTTTTTTGAAGAAAAAAAATTTATTGAGTTTTTTCACTATCAATTGACTTAATTTGTGATTTAATTTTTAACTTACGGTGTTTTTTGAAAAAAAAATGGATTGTATTCATTAGGTTCACATAAAATACCCATTATTGATAATGATTAGATTGTATTTTGAAAAAAAAAATTGTAATTGATTTTTTTAACTCACTGTATTTTTTTTTTTTTTAAAAAAAATTGATTATGTTTTTTAACTATCAATTGACTTAATTTGTGATTTGATTTTTAATTCACTGTGCTTTTTAAAAAAATGGATTGTATTCGTTAGGTTCACATAAAGTACTCATTATTGTTGATGATTAGATTGTAGTTTGAAAAAAAAGTAAAATTATAATTGATCTTCTTAACTCATTGTGTTTTTTGAAAAATAAATTATTGTGTTTTTTAATTATCAATTGACTTAATTTGTGATTGAATTTTTAATTCACTGTATTTTTTATTATTATTATTTTTATTATGAGCAAAATGTGATTGTATTTTTAACTACCAATTGACTTAATTTGTAATTGGGTTTTAATTCATTGTGTTTTTTGAAAAAAAAATGATTGTGTTTTTTAACCATCAATTAACTTAATTTGTGATTAGGTTTTTAACTCACAGTGTTTTGTTGAAAAAAAAAATTTGATTGTAAATGATTGTGTTTTTTAAATATGAATTAAAAAAATTTTGCATTTTGTCTGGCAAAAAAAAAAATTTATAATTTGGTTTTTTAACTCACTTTGTTTTTTGAAGCGAAAAAAAAAACGATTGTGTTTTTTAACTATCAATTGACTTCGTTACTTCTTTCTTTTATTATGAGCAAAAATGCTATTGTGTTTTTTTACACTGTTTTGATCACATTTTTTAACTGATTGTGTTTTTTCATACTTCATTTCGATCACATGATAAGAAAAAAAATTGTTTTGAATGTGACAATCTCTGTGTTTTAACTATCAATTGACTTAATTCCTTTTTTAATTTGATTTTTAACTCACTGTGTTTTTTGGGGAAAAAAAAATGAATTGTATTCATTAAGTTCATATAAAATATCCATTATTGATGATGATTATATTGTATTTTGAAAAAAAAAAATTGTAATTAATTTTATAACTCACTGTGTTTTTTGAGAAAAAAAATGAATTGTATTCATTAGGTTCACATATAGTACTCATTATTGCTGATGATTAGATTGTATTTTGAAAGAAAAAAAAAATTGTAATTGATTTTTTTAACTCATAACTATCAATTGGCTTGGAGAAGTCAATGTGCTTTTGACTCACAAGCCTTGTAGGAGCTCCAACATCCAATTTTAATTTCTAATTTTTTTATTTAAAAAAAATTAAAACCTCAATAGTTATTGACTTCTCCCAAGCCTTTTTGATTTCTCTGGTACACAACATTTTCAACTTCTCCTTATCTATTGCAGCCTTTTCCACTTCCACCGACAGCACATCTATCTATCTACAACACATAATTATTCACTTATTTTTTATACTGAAGGACAAACCAAGATAAATAAAAAGTTTTAAAGCCTGTAAGTAATATTTTCATTTATTTTTCAATAGTTCTTTTTTTTCATTTTTTTTTATTATGAGAAAAATTGATTGTAGTTAGATAAATATGAACAGTCACAAAGAGAAAGTTTCAAAGCATGTGAGTAATCTTTTTATTTATTTTTTAATGGTTCTTTTTTTTCATTTATTTTTTTATTATGATAAAAAGGTGATTATAGTTAGATAAACATGAACAATTACAAAGATAGCATAACAACTGTAAAACAATCAAACTTAAATCCCAATAATCAACCATTCTTTCCAAGTGTTCGGCATATCTACACCAAAAAAAATAAAATAAAATAAAAATAAATTGTGATTTGTATTTTGTCTAGCAAAAAAAAAAATTATAATTTGATTTTTTAACTAACTACATTTTTTTGAAAAAAAAAGAAAAAGGACTGTGCACCATGCATGACCTTTCTTTTAAATATAGATTAGTTTGAAAAATGTTTATACCTTTTAGAAGGTAATATATATATATATATATATATAATATGTAAGTATAATATTTTTACTTTATAACATTTTATAAATACATAATATAAGTGTTGTTTATCAATTATAATACTACCTATCATGTTGGCAATGCAGGAATGCTGATAGAAGATCCACAACAATTTAGATTTTAGTTATAATATATTTTGTTTATTCAGTAAATTTCGAACAAATGTAATAAATTTTTATTTTTATTATTTAAATTATAAAATGTCAACATTTTCTTTCAAAATTAAGTATATTTTATGCTAATAATTTAAAAATATGTTTAACATAATCATAAATAATTTTTTTAAATCCAATCTCGTGCATAGCATGGGTGATATACTAGTAAATTTCATAACACAAAACACAAATAATTGTGAGACAATGTATTTTAAAAAAATGAAAGCAACATTCAACAATGATGTAAAAGCACACCTAACGTTTGAATTGGAGGTATAACCAGATATATTGCCATAGAAGAGGAAAACAATCTTTATTTTTCATCACAACAATTACATAACTCAATATATAATTTTAATGTCTCTCACTCTTCCACACGTCTAATTGTCTATCAATATTAGAATGAATGCATGAACCAAAAAAGAGAACATTTGAGAAGACAAAGAGATGTGATTTGAGACCTTTCAATTGCTGAATTTTATCAATTGATAGTTATTAGGCTTCAATGGTCGGTCTTCTAATATTTGTTAGCCATTAAAGCTGAGTTCTTTGGTTTCATCTATATTCACTTGATAATTTGAGAGGGACACGTGTCAAGTCTTTACACAAATACCTGGCACATTTTTTGAGCATTATTAATGAAATGCACAGTGAATTTTTTTTTTAATTACAAACTGTTATTTTTTAATAATAATTTATATTTGTTTTACATGTTTTTTTAATATACAAATTATTTTTTATAGTGTAATTTGTTTTCTCTTTTTTTTTTCGCAATTGCAACCTATTATTTTTTAATAAGAATTTATATTTTTTTAATATAAAAATTATTTTTTTTAGATTTTTTATAAAAATAATTTAATAATCCCATCACAAACAATAATCTATAGGAGAAGTTGAAAATGGTACATTAGTAGATATGGGAGAAGTCAAAAAGACTTGTGGGTTGAGAGAAGTCAAAAAATGCTGAGGTGTTTTTTTTTTTTTAAATGAAAAGTTAAAAAATTAAGATTAAGATATTGGAACTTCCACAAGATTTGTGGATTAAAAACCCTCTTGTTTTATATAATATATAGATAAATATAGATATGAGACCTATCAAATAATAATAAGGTTAGTACAGTATCAGATGCTTTGTAACTAGTACCTAAATGTGGCCAACTTAATGGTGTTAAAAAGTTGGCCAATGGGCACCATTAGAACCCTCCGGTGCTCTTCTTCTCTTCTGCAGACTTTTTCTCAGCCTTGGGCACCATTAGAATATCTAGAGAGAGAAACTAGAGAGCTAGGGTTTGGAATCGAGAGATCGAGATGACTTCGAAATTAGACTGCCGTTGCTAATTGGTTCTGCTACTCTCTTTCCTCTCTCTCTCTCTCTCTGTTTCTAGGGATGTAATAATAGTCCGGCCCAGCCCGGCCCATCCGGGCCTCGTGGGCTCTTGTTTTCTTAGCGGGCCAGGCGAATCCATGGGCCAAAAAGTGGGGCCCAGACCCAAGCCCAAGCCCACTCATAATAAGGCCTAGAGCCTAGGCGCAAGCCTCGGGCTGGGCCTAGGCCGGCCTCTTTTTTTTTTTGAAAAATAAATGATAAATACATGGGAGACTTATTTATAAGTCCTTTTTCAAACACTTATGGTAGGCTAAGTTATGTGTAATTTCTTATAGAGTCTCAAGTCCTATTTAGATAAGAATGTATTTCACAAGATCCTACATAAACGTAACGTGACGTGACACTTACATAAACGTAACGTAACGTGACACCTACATAAACGTAACGTGACACCTATATAAACGTAATGTAACGTAACGTGTCACATTACGTTTCGCAAAGCTTGTTTCCATTTTTCAAAAAACACTTTTCAGAAAATTCTACTTTCTTATTTTCCGTATTTTTTTGTTTTTACTGAATTTTTTTAATATTTTAGGCAATTTTTTTACTTTTTAGACACACCTAACATAAATACACCTAAAAAGTTAAAAAAAAATTTAAAAAAATCTTTTAAAAATTCACTAAATACCAAAATATAAAAAAAAAATACAAGAATTTAGTACATTTTTTGTATTTTTATGTATTTATTAATTTTTTAAAACATTTTTTCACAATTTTTTTACTTTTTAGATACATCTAAGTAAAGTGCATCTAACAAAGTAAAAAAAATGTTTAAATTTTTTAAAATATTCACTAAAAACAAAAAAACACGAAAACCAAAAAACTCAGTTTTCAAAAAACTTAATCTCGAAAACTCAAACCAAACACACTGAATGAGTTTTTATTTTTTTAAATTGAATGTGAAAATGTTGCTGGTTTATGTTGGTGTCATGTTACGTTTCATATAAATATGATCTATGGTAACATTTAATTTCCTATATAGGAAATTGAATGTTGTCATAAATCATAGGTGTCACATTACGCTTATGTAGGTGTCACGTTACGTTACGTTTATGTAGATATAATCTATGGTAACATACAATTTTTTATATAGGAAATTGCATGTTACAATAGATCATAGGTGTCACGTTACGTTACGTTACGTTTATGTAGATATAATCTATGGTAACATACAATTTTTTATATAGGAAATTGCATGTTACAATAGATCATAGGTGTCACATTACGTTTATGTAGGTGTCATATTACGTATAGGTGTCACGTTACGTTACGTTACGTTACGTTTATATAGATATGATCTATGGTAATATTCAATTTCCTATATATGGTTTTACTATTATTTATAATATTAACAACTAATATTAAGGGTAAATGTGTCAACAAACTTCCCACAGGACTTATGGGAACATAAGTTTTTTAGTAGGACCATATGTAGCATAAGTCTCTCTAACAAGACTTATAAATAATTTTCCCTAAATACATTATCTATGTAGATTATTTATTAGAAATAAAAAAATAAAAGAAAAATGTACTAAAGTATTTTAGTTAAGATTAATGAGATGTTGTAACGCCCTCGAAATTAAACCCATAATATATAAAATTAGCATGCATCATTATAAGAAAACAAGAGTATTATTCCATTCATCAGAGTAAACTTATTAAAGGACATTACATGTAATAAAGAAAGTAAATGCCCTATGGGCTTATATCTTTCCAAGCCAACACTTGGACACAAAAATATGAATACTAACTCATTTACAAGTTAAGCCCTTGGCTTGAGTCCATACATATAATATCAAATAAAGTAAATAACAACTAATCTAAAATGAGTCTTCAACTCTAAGTCCTCCCAAGCTAATTCCTTGGAGGTAGCCCATCACCTGAACCTGAAAATGATGTTCCCATATAGGGTGAGCCACAGCCCAGTAGAAAAATACTAAACCAAGTATAAGAATTAACTAAAGCAGTAGCATTCGATAGTTGGTCAATCACAAGATAGTCAATTACATCATTATACAATTTCATGACACTAATGTCTATGACACATTTCACTTCCCAATTATACGGATATGGCTCAGAACTTGGCCAAATAACTCAACAGGGGTTTCATCTCTTATTAACAATATTACCAATTCAACAGGGATAACAAATCAAGTTAAACCTTTCTTATATCATAACGGATACACATGTTAGTGTTGTATCAATCTCAATCAAAACTCACTTCCATACTTCCCAATTGATACACATTTTAGTGATGTATCAAATCAAACAACAAATAATCCAATAGATAAGCAAAAGAGCTATATCAAAACTGTAATGGGCGAGCATATGAGCTGCGACCCTGGGTTCATCCCCTATCTTCCCTTAAACATTAACCGGTTTAGAGTTACATCCCCTATCTTCTCCTAAACCGTGGAGTACATCCCCTATCTCCTCCCATACACAAGTAATGCATATAAACACAGAGTCATATACACATTAATTCAATACATAAATTTAATGTATTATTCCAACCTTTATACACAATATCCTAATCAATTAATTAGTTTCAGTTTTCCCTAATCCACATGCATTGTCTACAACAATCATGACTATCCTCCACCGATAGCCCAAAACAGTTATTTCTAAACAAGAAATAAATGTCTCAACACATATATAATCTCAATTTCAAAGCTTAGTGGTTAAATTACTCAACTACAACATTTAATCTCATAACTTCCCAATATCATGAATTTAATCAATTTCTACACCTTTTTCAAAATTAATTATATGAATTAATTTTATTACAACAATTAGGGCTTTTTAAATTATAAAACAACCCTAGCTTTTCTCAATATTACCAAATAAACCCAACATATCAGAAATACCAAAACTTAGGATTAAAACCTATAAGATGGAGTAGGAAATCCCTACCTCGAAGAAATTAACCCGAATGAAGAATACGCAGATGAAGCCCCAAACTCCAAAGTGCCCCAAACCACCAAAAGTTCAGATTAAACTGAAGCCCTCGACTCACACTCTCTTATTAACAAAGCAACTAGGGTAGAAACACCCTAAAACTAGATGAAACCTAGGGTAGAAGGTGTGTAGAGGAAGAGAGAAGTCGGACCTAGGGTTTAGAATCAAAAAAAGATAAAAAAAAATGATTAAAAACCCGCTGCTGCCTATTTAAACCTGACAGGCTCGCTCGAGCGAAGACTTGGTCGCTCGAGCGACCAGACACAAGAAATCCACGCTCGAGCGAAGAAAAGCTCGCTCGAGCCAAAAACTCGATGCTTCAGGTCTGCAACCCAGAAGCTCGCTCGAGCGAAGAAATGCTCGCTCGAGCGAAGAACTCGAAACATACACCTCGCTCGCTCGAGCGAAGAAAAGCTCGCTCGAGCCAAGAAACACAACTCTCAGGTCCTAAGCCCAGACGCAGACTCTCGCTCGAGCGACCAAACCCTGGCTCGAGCGAAGAACAAAAACAACAGCTCGCTCGAGCGACCAACTCCTCGCTCGAGCGAAGGTCCAAAAATCTGGACAGCAACACTTGGTTTCCAACCCAACCAACCTGTAACAAACCTGCCCAACACAACCCATAACTCAAAATAAGGAATTAAAGGGCAACAACAACAATAAAATAACAACTGAATCTACGGAACATAAGTCCGGGTACAACAACCAAATGGGAAAAGACCGGGGTCGCTATAACCTCCCCCCCTTAAAAGAATTTCGTCCCCGAAATTAAGCATAAGTTTTTGAAAACAGGTTTTTCTCAAATTCCAACAATATGACATTACAATAGTAAACAAATTGACCCAAAACTGGCCATTCCATCTCTTATCAAGAGGCATCTCACAATATGTCTATAAAACAACATATATTACAACATGCATCAGTATTATGCATTTTTCCTTTCAATTTCAACAGTTTTCAATATCATATTCAATTTCATGATAGAATTCTAATTCAACAATATATTCAACATATTCAATGTTATACCAAACTTCCATTATGAGGCAAGTTCCAAAATATTTCCATTAAACCAAAACATTCTCAATGTTTTCCAACTTAAGACATATATAAAATTCTTAAGTTCAACCATATTACAAAATCTAAATATAAGATTATAAATCAATAAACATGTCCGGATATTTCTCGCGGACTTCCAATTCACGTTCCCAAGTGGCTTCTTCCACCCCGTGATGTTTCCAAAGAACCTTCACCAAGGGATGGTTTTGCCTCGCAAAACTTGATCCCGCCTATCCAAGACCCGAACCGGTCTCTCCTCATATGAGACATCCTCGTCAACCACTAAATCAGTCCAATCCAACACATGTGATGGATCCGGCTCATACTTCCGAAGCATACTCACATGAAACACGTCATGTACTCCGGACAACTGCGGTGGCAAAGCTAAACGATAGGCAGCCTCGCCAATCCTCTCAAGGATCTCAAAAGGACCAATGAACCGAGGGGACAACTTCCCGCTCTTCCCAAACCTCATCAATCCCCGCCTAGGTGATATCTTCAGAAAGACATGATCACCCACCTCAAACACCAAAGGTCTCCTCCTACGGTCGGCATAAGATTTCTGACGACTCTGGGCTGTAACAAGCCTCTTACGGATAAGCTCAACTTTCTCCGTCGTTTCCCTCACCAACTCCGGACCCACAAAGGTGCATCACCCACCTCGGCCCAACAAACTGGAGACCTACACGGTCGGCCATACAAGGCCTCAAACGGTGCCATACCGATACTAGACTGGAAACTATTGTTGTAGGCAAACTCCACTAATGGCAAGTGCCTCTCCCACGACCCACTGAAATCAAGAACACAACCCCGAAGCATATCCTCAAGGATCTGAATAGTACGCTCGGACTGCCCGTCAGTCTGAGGATGATAAGCCGTGCTAAAGGTCAACTTAGTGCCTAAGGCACTCTGCAAACTCTGCCACAACCTAGCAGTAAAACGAGGATCTCTATCTGAGACGATCGTCACTGGGACCCCCGCGCAACCTCACTATGTCCCGAATGTACAAGTCGGCAAGATGATCTACCGAATCTCTCACGCGCATAGGAATGAAGTGCGCCGACTTAGTCAACCGGTCTACAACCACCCAAATAGCATCACTACCCCGCTGAGTCCTCGGAAGACCTACAACAAAGTCCATAGTGACATGCTCCCACTTCCACTCGGCAATAGGCAAGGGTTGCAACAAACCCGCTGGCCTCTGATGTTCGGCCTTCACTTGCTGACAAGTAAGGCACTTAGACACTGAACGCTGCCACATCTCTCTTCATACCCCGCCACCAAACTGGCGACCCAAATCCCGATACATCTTAGTGCCTCCCGGATGCACCGCAAGGCGTGAATGATGAAACTCTCGGAGTACCTCCTCTCGGCAAGACTCCGGCACAAACAGACGGTCTCGGTATCTCACACTCAGGTCGGGATACACCGTCAAACCCTTCTCAACCTTCCCACTGGAGATCTTCTCTCGAAGGGATTCTACCTCAAGGTCACCCCTCTGAGCCTCTAACACTCGAGTCACAAGTGTAGGCTGCGCAACAACAGAAAACAAGGCCGCCGCCTCAACGGATTCGCCCAGAAGCAAATCAAACTCTCCAAGTGCACCCAACATCTCCCACTCCCGGATGGCTATACTAGCTATGTCACCAACAGATTTCCTGCTAAGGGCGTCGGCCACCACATTGGCCTTCCCCGGATGATAGTGCAACTCAAAGTCATAATCCCCATGAACTCCATCCACCTCCTCTGCCTCAAGTTCAAGTCTTTCTGTGTGAACAGATATTTCAGACTCTTATGATCCGAGAACACCTCGAACCTCTCACCGTAAAGATAATGCCTCCAAATCTTCAAGGCAAATATCACAGCTGCTAACTCTAAATCATGCGTAGGGTAATTCTTTTCGTGAATTTTCAACTGACGTGAGCCATAGGCAACTACTTTCCCCTCTTGCATCAACACACAACCCAAACCCTCTCGTGAGGCATCACAGTAACAGCATAACCCAACCCTCTCTCCGGAATAATCAAAACGGAGCGGTGGTCAATCTAACCTTCAACTCCTGAAACGACTTTTCACAAGTCTCACTCCATACAAATTTGACTCCCTTCCGAGTCAATCTAGTCAAAGGCGAAGCTAACCTGGAGAAATCCTTCACAAACCGGCGATAATACCCAGCTAATCCCAGAAAACTGCGGATCTCAAACACACTCTTAGGCTGTGCCAATCTTGCACTGCCTCAGTCTTGGATGTATCAACTGACACTCCTTCCCAGAAACCACATGGCCTAAGAACTTGACCTCTTCTAGCCAGAACTCACACTTTCCAAACTTAGCATAAAGCTTATGGGCTCTAAGTAACTCAAGCACCACTCTCAAGTGTTCCTCATGCTCCTCCTCCGAAGGTGAATAAATCAGAATGTCGTCCACGAAGACGACTACAAAACGATCTAAGAATTCCCGGAATATCCGGTTCATCAAATCCATAAACACTGCTGGTGCATTGGTGAGCCCAAATGGCATCACTAAAAACTCATAGTGGCCATACCGCGTACGGAATGCCGTCTTCGGAATGTCCTCCCCCCTGACTCTCAACTGATGATAACCCGATCTCAAGTCTATCTTCGAGAAACAACGGGAACCCTTCAACTGATCGAACAAATCATCTATACGAGGCATAGGGTACTTATTCTTAACCGTAGCCTGATTCAATTTCCGGTAATCTATACACAGTCTCAAAGCACCACCTTTCTTTTTAACAAAGAGGGCCGGTGCTCCCCACGGCGAAACACTAGGACGGATATAGCCCTTATCTAGCAACTCCTGGAGCTGAATCTTCAACTCAACTAACTCGGCTGGGGCAAAACGATAAGGTGCCATAGAAATTGGCGCCGTGCCGGGCACTAAGTCAATAGAGAACTCAATCTCTCTGTGAGGTGGCAAACCAACAAGATCCTCGGGAAAGACGTCCGAGTACTCACAAACCACTCTTGGCAACACAGGCTGGGTCTCATCACACTCACCACTCTCAAAGCTAGCAAGTAGACCACTAAGCTCACTCCGCCCTCGCGAACCATACCCCGGTGGCAAAACACTACCAACCCGGTCCCCCAGAAAATGAAAACACTCTCCGCCCACGGTACAACAAGTGACCCTCTGGCGATAGCAATCAATAACTGCCCGGTATGACGATAACCAGTCCATACCCAAAATAACATCGAAGCCCTTCATAGGCATAACTACAAAGGAAAATGGGATTCTATGATCATCGACCTCTATATCACAACCCCTAACACCTTGTTTCAAGATCAATTCACCCCCAAGAGGTGACACTACACAAATAGGAGACGCTAACTGAGCTAACTCCAACTCCAAAACAGATGCAAATGCAGCAGACACAAAGGAATGAGATGCACCCGTATCGATCAAAACACTAGCAACTGAATTGCAAAACAAGAAGGTACCTCTCACGACAGATGGAGCCGGTACAAGATCCTGCGCGGTAACAGCATACACGCGCCCAGATGGCCTCTGATCAACCTGCTCACCCCTAGGAGCATAAGACTGCTGCACAGACTGGGACGATGAAGCCCCCTGATTGGCCCTCGAGGCCTGACCTGACTGAGCTGGCTGCTGACCCTGAGTCTGCCTCAAACCAGATGCACCAGATGTGCCACCAACTGCGGGCAAAAACCTTCATGTGCCCTGGCTGACCACACTGATAACACGAGAGCGGCTGGCCTCTACCCTGACTCTGGCTCTGAGATCGAGCCGAAGATGACGCTGCTCTCTGTTCTCCTCCCTTCTGTGGGCAAGCTGGAGACTTGTGGCCCAGCTGACCACACTTGAAATAGGTAATGGCTCCCTGGCTACCTTTCCCAGAACTAGCACTCGGTACTGGAAAAGTCGATCTAGAAAAGCTACCCTGAGACTGCTGAGGAGTGAAACCTCTCTGTCTCCTACCATCACTCTGCCCATCTTGACTCCTCTTGGAGCCCTTCTGCCCTTCCTCCTCCTCCTGCATCATAATCTCAGTATGAGCTGCAGCATCAACCAGACGCCCATAATCCCGAATCAAAGACCCTACTACTCTCAACTTGAGGCCACGCCTCAACTTCTTCTCAAACTCAATACAACGGCGTTCCTCCGACGCCACCAACTCAGGTGCAAACCTGGACAAACTAGTAAATGAGGCCTCAAACTCGGCCACTGATGAACTTTTCTGCTTAAGCTGGCAGAACTGATCTCTCAACTTCTCCCTAACTGCTGGAGATAAAAACCGCTCCTGGAAAGCATTCACAAAAGCCTCCCAAGTACCTCCGATACGACCCTTGGTGAACTTCCACCACTGACCCGCATCCCCCTTCAGCTGGAACGATGCCAAGGTCACTTTCAACCCCTCGTCTTCGATGCCAAGCATCTCAAACGTTTTCGTTGTCTGTTCGAGCCATTCATCTGCTTTAAGCGGCTCTTTCGGATCACCCACAAATTCGTCCGGATTGGACCGGAAGAACTCCCTCTTCAGAAAAGAAGGTCCTGCATCAGTAACAACAACCTGGGCTGGATTCGCAGCCCTAAGAATGCCAATAGACTCCCTGAATGCCCCTGCTATCTCTTGGCCAAAGCATCCATAGCCTTGCTGGCCTACCGGCTCGGCCACATTGGCCTGGCCAACTCCCTCCTGTACTGCAGGAATCTCCTCTGGCACAGGCACCTCCTGCCTACCCGGCCTACCACGCCTACCGCGTCCTCGTCCTCGTCCTGACATCCTAAGAAAGGAAACAAGACGTTAGCACATTAATAGATGTGCCGAAACTAAAAACTCGCGTCCTAATGCATTGGACAACAGTAATTCATTCCACGTAAGCACATAATCACATAAGCACTTACGAATTTCATTCCTGGATGATAATAGTCCCGAAGCGTTACTATAGTTCCGGTTGGAAGCAGCATTGATCAAGTGCCTTTCCAACAAGACTACTAGAAACTCAAGGGTCCAATCAACATCCTAGAAACTACGTTCCATACCCACTTATTGAAAAATAAATGATAAATACATGGGAGACTTTTTATAAGTCTTTTTCAAACACTTATGGTAGGCTCAAGTTCCTGTGTAATTTCTTATAGAGTCTCAAGTCCTATTTAAATAAGAATGTATTCCACAAGATCCTACATAAACGTAACGTGACGTGACACTTACATAAACGTAACGTAACGTGACACCTACATAAACGTAACGTGACACCTATATAAACGTATGTAACGTAACGTGTCACGTTACGTTTCGCAAAGCTTGTTTCCATTTTTCAAAAAACACTTTTCAGAAAATTCTACTTTCTTATTTTCGTATTTTTTTTTGTTTTTACTGAATTTTTTAATATTTTAGGCAATTTTTTTAACTTTTTAGACACACCTAACATAAATACACTAAAAAGTTAAAAAAAAAATTTTAAAAAAATCTTTAAAAATTCACTAAATACCAAAAATACAAAAAAAAAATACAAGAATTTAGTACATTTTTGTATTTTTATGTATTTATTAATTTTTTAAAACATTTTTTTCACAATTTTTTTACTTTTTAGATACATCTAAGTAAGGGCATCTAACAAAGTAAAAAAAATGTTTAAATTTTTTAAAATATTCACTAAAAACAAAAAACACGAAAACCAAAAAACTCAGTTTTCAAAAAACTTAATCTCGAAAACTCAAACAAACACACTGAATGAGTTTTTATTTTTTTAAATTGAATGTGAAAATGTTGCTGGTTT
>JAPPVO010005671.1:0-30952 GCA_030407325.1 Camellia japonica | reverse complement strand
TGTGTGATAGATACACGAAGTGAATGGAGTGTGATTGATACACTAAAGCAAATAAAGTGTGCTAGATACACTGAACGAATGAAGTGTGATTGATACACTAAGTGAATGAAGTGTGATTGATACACTATGGGAATGAGGTGTGATTGATACACTATTCTGGCTTGAAGCAGACTTGATCTTGAGCTTGAGGTAGAGGTACACTCATACTTCGGAGCACTGGCAAGGCCTGAAGAGGTACACACGGGATGTAGTCTCGAAGCTTACTGAAGTTGAAACAAACTCAGATACCCGACGTTTTCCTCTTTTGCTTTTACTTTGCAGTCCGGAACCACATAGCTTCAAATAGGTCCTGGTTTTACTGTCCACACTTATCGGGGGTGGGCCCTGCAGTCTTATGAAAGAACGAATCTGTTTTGTACAATGTGGAGAATGGCACGGCACTCTGAGCACAAGATGATTTGATTTTGTTTGAAATTAAGAAATGAGTTCTTAACCGGGTATTGAGCCTACGACTGAACACAGCGAAAAAGACTCAACAAAGAAAACAAAGGTAAACAACCTAAACACATCTATTGACACTCAAACGACTCAAAACAAGAATCGAGATAAAACGAAACAAAGGACACGACACACAGACGTGCACAGGGAGCCTGTTTCATCGGGTATTATTTCCCACCCTTTCTCATTTGTGATTCTCGCATCACTCGGCCCTCAAGCTCTGTTTTTCTGAAAAAGCCCTTTTCCTCACTTTTCTCTCAGCGCACATCTCTCTATTCTTCAATCTCTCATTTTTCAATCCCTCCCCTGGATGGTTGATGGATAAACAGCAAGTTGTGGGCTCGTGCCCCTAGCATTCTGCTAGATTCTCTTCTTCCGCTTACAACAGTGAACTTTCCCACAGAGGGATTGTGCCACAACTGGGTGTGTAGCAAATCTGCAGCTAACATCGGTTGATGATGCCCTGCTGGGGAATTCGGACGTGGTTAGATCTGTCCAGATGAGGAAGTGGAACATCTTGATCCATTCCAGTTTGTGCTTCGCGCATGGCTTGATACCTCGCTGCTTGGAGGACGAGAGAGCTTTCAGCCCTTTTTGCTAACTTCAGTTGTGCCCTCTTCTGGCAGGTAGAGTGCCCTTCTTGGCAAGTATGTTGAAAATGGGGGAAAGACAGGAAGCCTGACTCAACTGTGCCCCTAGTTCATCATTTTGACCATTTTTTATTTTGGTTTCTACTAAAACAATTTTGACCAACATGAGAGTTAGATTAACATGCTTGTTCGATTTTCTGATTTAAAATCATGCAAGTCAGGCTATGAGCACTGAAAATTTTCCCTTTTTTGGGCCCAAGAAAAGGTCCAGTTTTGGAAAATATGGAATAATTTTCGAGAGACCAGTCAACCTCAGTAAAAATTCTCAAAAATTATTTTTGCAAACGGCCAATGCTTAACAAGCACGGAACCTACTCTTTGAGATGCACAACCTCGGACCCATAGCAATGGAAAATTGCCCCTTGTCTGAAGGACACTGCATGGCAACGGAAAGTTGCCCCTTGTTTGAAATGACACCACGACATTTTGAATGGCAACGGAAAGTTGCCCCTTGTTTGGACAGCATCGCAGCATATTGAAATCAATCCTTCAGAGTGACGATCACAACCGAACTCTCGGATACAGAGAAGGCAAAGATGATCAAAACCATTTCATGGACACAATTGAATTTGAATTGTTTTACGGCTGGACTTCAAAATGAAGTTGCCTACGTATCCCAAAGATGGGAATCAAGCCATACGTAGTTCGGGGTTAAGGTACACTAGGGTATTTAACCTCTCCTTTTTATGCTCTAACTTTTGCCAAGGCGCCTGTTGCAGGTTTTCGACCTTGCGAGCTTTGTTCTTCTTTCTTTTCTTTCTTTTTCATTTTTTTCCTCTTTTTTTTTTTCTTTTTTTTCTTTTGGGCTCTAACTTTTGCCAAGGCGCCCGATGCGGGTTTTCGACCTTGCGAGCTTCTTTTTCTTTTCTTTTCTTTTTCTTCTTCCTTTGTTCTTCTTTTTTCTGTATTATTTTTTCTTTCCTTTTGTATGTATTTTTTGCTTGCTCTAACTTTTGCCTGGGTCGCCCTTCAGGTTTTCGGCCCAGCGAGCCTCTCAAAGGGTAAAAGTGTAGCGAGTCCATGCCAAATGGTTTTAGGGTTTTGATGCCATCCGTATCCAGGAAAGTGGCTGTTGATTCGCAAGAGAACTCATCTTCGGCTCTTCGGGCACATCTGACATCTTTGCCCCTAGTTTGAGGGGGGGCTTCTGATCTAGCTTCCCAAGCCTCTCTTGACGACATCTGATCTTCTTGATTCGACTTTCTTGCCTCTTGTTCGAGGGCTGCTTTGAATCTGGTCTCACAGGCCTCACGTTGTAGTTAACCGTTGAACATTCTGAGTTTGAGTCCAAGGTTCGAAAGAGGGGTCGAGTCTCGAGGCTGAGAGCGATCCTAGGCTGCATAATCTCAAGAGCGATTCCACACATGTCTTCGCAGGACCGCGCAAAACATTTTTTGAAAGTTTTTAAGAAAGCGACAAATCGCTCGCGCTGAAGACAGTGTAGGACCAATCTGGATCAAAGCTAGGGTCCTTCTCAGTACTCACACTAACAAGCATGATTTCATTCATTAAGGGCTTAGCACGCCTCTCTTTCTCTCAATTGATCAAATTTTTGCAAATCCCAAGGAATTCCTTCCTCTTCGTTTTCACCACAGTGTTCAAAAAGGTTTTGAAAAAAACTTAGGTCAATGCAATAATTTCAAGGCACAGAAAAGACAGAGTTCTTATCAAATACTGCCATCTCATTTAGAATTTCTGGCACAACTGGCACACGGCAGAAGCAAACACAAGAGTGTGAAAATCACTGCTGTTCCATTCAAAATCTGTTGGCACAACTGGCTCCCTGGCAGAAACAGACTCAAAACAAAACGGAAACACAAAGGCAAAACAAAATGGTGATGCCCGAGGTAACACCCCCGGAATCACCCGACTCCTACATAACAGGACTGACTCGATATAACAAGACAGACCTTAACCAAAAGACTGACTCGAAACA
The DNA here is from genome assembly GCA_030407325.1 of Camellia japonica. Classification (NCBI taxonomy): domain Eukaryota; kingdom Viridiplantae; phylum Streptophyta; class Magnoliopsida; order Ericales; family Theaceae; genus Camellia; species Camellia japonica. Next base: position 27,868 of record JAPPVO010005671.1, on the reverse strand, counting down.
AAGAGACAGACTCAAAACAAAACAATAGAACTGGCTCAATACCCAAGTCAGAAAGTACAAAACTAGCATTCGCAAATGCTCAAAGCAGTGCATGCCAAACGCCACATCTGGAGTAAACTGAGTGTTGCCCGCAGGTGGTTCATCCCCTGATCATATCGTATTATCCCCCAAGTTCACTGACCCAGTGACGATAGACTTTACTGAGCTGGTGCGGCGATGACGTTGTTGTCAAACAAATCTTGTACATCATGGCGCAGACGAAAGCAACTATCGGTCTCATGACCGGTTTGTTGATGGTACGCACAGTACTTAGTCCGGTCATGCTTTGAAGGGAGGATCAGGTAAAGGCCGTGTTCCAATGGTTTCAGATGTCCTTTCTGGATCAAAACCTCTAGAGCCTTTGACAAAGGCATATGAAGTGGGGTGAAAACCCTCTTGACTCGGGGTGGATATTTGGTTTTCTGTGAGCTACTTCCGGACGCACCGGTGAATGGGGTAGCTGTTTTTGATGTGGTGGTGGTGACCATGCCCACTTCAGAAGATCTTGCAGCTGCATCACCACTGGTGGTCGCATTCGAACTGCGGGTAAACGCCCTCCTGGGCTGCTCCTTTTCCTGGTCAATGAGGCCCTGCTTTATAGCATCCTCGATTTGTACCCCAATCTCATGGAGGTCTGCAAAGGTGGGTAGGGGGAGGACAATCATCTTCTGCATCAGCCTGGGTTGGAGATTGCGCACAATCATCCGTATCTGGTCCTTGTCGACCGGCCTGGTGGTCATCGAAGAAGCTTTGGCTCTCCAACGGGTTACAAAGTCAGAGAAGCCCTCTTTCGGCTCTTGCCTGGTTGTCTCAAGATCACGGGTTGTGATCTCGATCTGGGTATTGTATGAATATTGTGCGACGAAGGCCTCGGACATCTCCTCCCAGCTTCGTTTCACTGAGTCCTCTAATTTGGCGTACCAGATGGCCGCGATACCCGACAGGGTCCTGCTAAAGAGGGAGAGCTTCTATAATCTTGTCAAGCCCATCGGGCGCAGAACATCTGAAAACAAACTCAGGTGGACCATGGGATCTCTCGACCCGTCAAAACGGTCGATGTGAGGCATCTTGAACCTGTCTGGCAATGTCACAGCTGTGTCCGTGTATCCATCTTCGATGTCAGGGATGGTCTTGACTCCCTGGGATTTCTTGAACACTTTTCAAGCTTGCTCAACTTCAGTGCTGTGGGATCCGTCTCGAACTCAAAGGGAGAGTCCGGTAGGTTGGTGGGTGTTTTTGATAACTGGGGTAAAATTGGGGGCGGAGCCGGCCCTACCGGAATGTCTGTACCTTCCTGGACATTTGGCGTCTCCCCAGGTGCTGGAGCTCCTACTGGGGGAGGAACTTGTTGTGAAGCAGACGCACCGCTTTGCTGTTCCAACCTAGCAATTGTCTCTGCCTGTTGGGCTATGACCACAGCCTGTTGCTTGGTGAATTCGATTGACGAACAGCATCTTGCTGCATGGCTTTCATACTATCCTGGAGTTGGCGCACCATCTCTTCCAAACTCGACATATTGTCCTGATCTGACTGAGCAACCGGTATATTGTTCTGTAGTAGGCTTGGAAATCTCAACCCGATCGCTCAAAGATCACTGATCTGGTAGCTGTTGTACTGGTGGTCTGTGCCTGACTGGCCCTCTCTGGCCCTGATTACCCTTGAACTGAGTCTCTGACCTGACAAAGTCTGTCAACACAAATCCAATGTACCTAGGGGATAGTGGAGCCTTCTGAAGCTATGATTCCAGGACTACCTAGCAAAAGAGAAAACAGACAGCATCTCAGCTCAACTTCGCTGGAACGGATATGAGCATAGCGGAACGAATGTGCTCAACACTGATCACTACTCCACAAAATCACTGCCCCAAAACACTGAGTCTGATACCCGCAGATATGACAGATTCTCAAAAATACTGATACTGGTGCCTGCAGGCCGGATACCCAGACTCGCAAACTGGTATATGCATTCCTGTAGAGATACTCTCTAAAAGCACATAGCAAGTAAAAGAGAGCCAAAACACCCCTATGTTGGGGTAGGGTTTCCCTGTCCTATTTTGTCAGGAGCTAGGGTTTCACTACGCACACAGCGGCTTCAAACAACCTATATTGGGTAAGCAACCTGTCCTAGTTTGGAATGGTCACTATGGATCCGAATATGCACTAGGTCGAATGGTCAAAAAGGGTGCCCCGGTAAAACCGGGGTTTGTGTTCCCATACTGGCAGAGCCCGCAACCGGTCAGCCTTATGGACATGCCTTGACAAGACAAGCCTCCGGCAAACCGCTCAGGAATAGCAGATGGCCAACACGGTGTCCTAGGCGCACCAATGCACATGCAATGCAAAGAAACACACAAGTGTAGTCAAAACAGGATATCACGAGTTCGAGTCAAGCTCTCTAAACTCCCCAGCGGAGTCGCCAGAAACTGTAGACGCGCCCTTGGGGGGACCTCGCTCTACAGTTCGGACTCTCGACTTTGTTGCGGTTCTAAATCTGAACCAAAGAGTCCACCTCTGGCAAATTGTTTTGAAGAAAAACTGATTTTTGAAAAAGTAGTGCCAAACATGGACTGCTTTGCCAGATTACAGAGTCGCCACCTAAATATTTTTTAATGGGGGAATTTAGGAAACCCTGACTCGGTGCCGAAGGCCACGTGTCCGTCATCACCAAAGTGACTTGGCTCGGGAGCTTGGGTACGATCGGGGAAGGTCAGCTATGAGCACCCCTTTCGCCCGGTCCGAAGACCGGCCTCTACTAACCGTGATATCCGATTTTGAAAACATTACATGTTCTTATTCCAGTTATTAGCCTAGAATTACTATGTTATGCGCACAGCAAACAAGTATAGACCAAATCGCCTAACTTGGAACAAAACATTGTAAGTTTGTTTTGGAAATGATTTGCTACTCACAAGTAGGCTAAAATGCAGGTTTTGCCACCCTTAAGTGGGCTTTTAGAAAAAGATGGTTTTGCCACTATCTAGTGGGCTTAAAACTCACAGTTTTAATGCATTATCCCAATTTAAGTGATTCAACCTTCATCCACAGGCATTCATGCAGTTATATCACATAAGCACTTAGCCTCATGGTAAGCATGCTATCATGGCAACATTCACACACATGCGATATGCTAAAGCATAAAAGCTCACCTAGTACTCCAAGCCAAAACGGAAGCTTATTAGAAGTCCATGCATGGACCTAAGCATACTGAAATGTCTAATGCAACACATGCAAAGATGTAATCTAGGCAGGCTCGGCTATTCTAGACATGGCATGTGAAATGCTACAACTAACACGTATTCAATTTGGAATTGAAAGTACGATGCAGTTTGTATGATGTGCCGAGCCCGATGCATGTCAACAAATGCATGGATGCACGTCAACAAATGCATGGATGCACGCATGCATTGCATATTGTTATGCTAATTTACATATGCCCTAATCTACCATCATAAGCAGGTAAATAAAAGGGAAGAAAGAAGTGGGGGTTGGAAGACATACACACACCCACGCACACTTATTACAATTCGCCCTCGCTCGGAGGGACCAAAAGAATAATATACAGTCTCAAATAATAAATCAACTATCCTAGCTAATTAATTATTACAGACCCTTAATTAATTAACAAATTAATTAAACTACTGAAAGCAGTAAAAGGCCTCGGGAAGAGGGATGCACGCATGCTCAGATTGGCTTCGCCCGGAAAGCCTACACCGTGCCATTGCTATTTCTGTTTCACTGTCCTGCCTCCCTGGAAAATTGCCAGAGTCCCAGAACACCTTCCAAATTCACTGAAGTACACCACCGGCTAGAGGAAATAACCACCGGCTGCTTGAGGTGGCCACCGGCTTCTGGGGAACTTATCGGCACAAAAAGATTGCCGGTCGGCACTATAGAGTGCCGGTCGGCACTAAATTCCTGCAGGAGACAGTTTTGACAGCAAACAGCAAACCAGCAGTGCATAGTATAGAATTTCTAGGCAAATGTATGCATGGACACATTCCCTATCATGTAATGGACTCAAGGGAGCATGGCCCCCGACCCCCGGGCCATCAATCACGCATTTCAATGCATGATGGCCCAAAAGCCAAGTTAGCAACTTTGATATCAAATGCAATGCAAACCAAGCAAATCAAGGAACCTAATCCCCATCACCAAATCAAGGGACAAGGTATGCATGCAAAGTACAATGCATCCTAGGCATGTTAGCTAATATGCAACATGATCATGAGGGCAAGCATGCAAGCATGGGCATGGACAATGTACCAACATGTAAGGTGAGCATACAATTGAGCAAATGATGGTCTTACACATGAATTAGACAGCTCCAATTAGGCCTAAAACAGTGACCACAACCAAGGAAGTGAAGGCCAAACACATATGCACACATACACATGCAAAGGTACCAACATTAAGGCATAATGAAGCAAGCTTTAAGCACACTTAAAGGAAGCTAAACATGAACAACTAGCATGCATTATAAAGCTCTGAAATCATGCAAAACATGGTGCCAAACCAAGCCAAACAAGACCAAACAAAGCATGCAAATAGCCCAAGTGCTTGAAGCAAGGTAATGAGGCTTTGAACCACACTTGACAAGACCAATCATGGCAAGACTCAAGCAACCGAAAACAGATTTTTCAGCATGTGAAAATACACCCAAAACTCACACACATGGCATCCCAAGAGCTCTACACACAAGGATGCACGAGGCACATTTCAAGGCATAAAAGGACACACCCTTAAAGCATGAAAGAGACGACAAAAATGAACATGTGAGTATGGATTAGGGTCTGAAATAGCATGTAAGAGGGTCCCAAACCCTTTTAATCATGGAGGCAATGCATCCTACACATGCACCTACTCGAAGCATACAAGCTACAATGCAAAGGGGCTATACAAGGCATGCCAAGATTGACCCAAACAACCTTGGACAGACCTTATACATGGCAAAACAAGCACATTTTCAGTTTATGACCAGCCACAAAAACATAAGCAAGATGGGCTAACAAAGCATGCAAAATTACGGTAAATAGAAGAGATTTCAAAGCAAGTAGCACATGGAGTATGCAAACAATGTTGAGCCCTTCAACAATGTTGAAGAAGGGCCCAAAATAAGCCTACTTGCAGCTTACATTATGCCTCAAAACAGATTATAAATCAGCCAAATATACTACGCAAGAATAGTGGCATACAAGGGGGTAAAGAGATAGGTGCTAGATGCAACCACCAAACAGCAAGGGGTCCTCAATCAAACATGAAGAGGACCCCAAAATAAGACTATTTGAAGTTTGGGTCGGAGCCCAAAAGTGCTTGCAAGCAAGGCTAAGAGATGATGCAAGAAAATGCTAGTTTGAGGGAAATAGACACTTACCCTTGAAGACCAATGAACCAGCAGGTTTTGATCCAAGTTTAGGTGCTCCTAAGCTCTGCAAATGACCTCCAAGTCGCTGGAAATGGAAGTGGTGGTGTTGTGCTATGGGTTGGTGAAGGAATGGTCCAAGAACAAGGTTGTTTGGAGGTGGATTGAGAGAGATGTGGAGAGAGGGGGTGGAATCTATATGTATATATCAGATATACATATATATCTGCTGGTTTTTTGTTCCAAATCTCCAACCCTAATCAAAGGAGGAGAGGGCCTCCTTATATAGGCAATGTAAAGGCCAAGCTTAGAGGCTAAGCAATTCAAAAAGGGTCAAGGGGGGTCAAGGCTTGTTTTAGAAGCTTGGACAGCTGGTAAGGCTTCTTGAGGAAGCCAAGACAAGGGGTCAAGGCTTCCCCAAGAAGCCTTGAGCAAAGGGTGCAAAGAAGGAGGCCAAAGGTGGTTAAAGGGTGCAAAATGGGCACATGTATGCACGTGGGTCGAGTTCTGGGCATCCCAGCGGCACAGCTGGCATGCACCAAGCTTGGGGGGTGCAAAGGGGTCAAACCGGCCAGAAGATTCGATCCTTGGTCAAAATAAAGTGCCGGTCGGCACTCTTTTCTGCCGGTCGGCTAAATAGAGTGCCGATGGATGATTCCTTGGTCAAAATATGGCCGGTGGGTATGCAAATCGAAGCCCCGGAAGTTAGCTTTCCAACCGCGCAAACCTTGCATCAAAATTCCTTCTGTGCAAAAAGTTATGCCCTTTTCCGTGAAGTCGCGCAGACTCGATCCAACCGGAATGATCCCCTACTTCAACCAACCATATCTCCCCCACCCGAACTTGGATGTAAGAGATTCTTGAGTACAAAGTGAAGCCCCGGAAGTCTTCTTTCCAATGATGGTGGCCTCATAACTTAACTCCATGTATGCGGATGAATGGGCCTGATTCAGCGAGGGCTGCGCAACTCGCTTCTACCCGGATTCATGTCGAACTTCTCACAAACCTATTTTCTTCCCTCTTCTCCTCTTTTCTTGAACTCCAAACCCTTAAACAAAGTGTTTGGAAAGTTTTGCCTCTCTTCTTGCCGAAGAAACTGAACCTGTGCCCTGCACATCTCTCAACACCGAGCAAACCATCAGTCGCGCCCAAGTCTTCGGGGCGGTCAAAAATGGGGTGTCTACACCATCTCTTGCTTATTTACTGCCTTTATAATGCCCCAAATGCCTTCCTTCTTTTTAGCCACTGTTCCATGATCCTTCAAATCAACATGCCACTTTTATTCAACTGCTCAAAACTACCTTGGCCTTCTTGAACCTTCAAACCTGCTTTGGTTTCTCTTTCTGAAGCAAAACCAACTTTCTCAATGCTGCCACATGTCCCCATGATCTCTAGCACTACCTTCGACAGAGGAAAACATTTTACTAAGGCCCATAATTGCTTGCAACCTCCTTTGCTTCTTTAAACTTTTATCTTTGACCTAACTCCGCTTTTAAGCCTCCAACCACATCATCACACAATTTCCCATCAATTAATGAGCATGATCGACAGGGGAAAGCTTTCCAATTCACAAATATGGTCCCTTATAAATCAGTCCACCAAACCAATTAACCAATTGATAACTAGCTCATGACCCTCTTAGCTAAGTGATGCACATGATCAATACCACGTAACATCTTGACTGTTGAAAGACTTCATTTTGACTTCACTGCCACATGTCATCATCCGATCAATCTACCTATCGATTGGAATTTTACGAAAATGGGTGCAAACAAAGGGGCAATATTTAGGCTTCATTTGGGGAAAAAAAATAGTTTATTTTTTAGTTTTTGGCTAATCAGTTCCATTTGAAAAAAAAAAAAAAAAAAAAAACTTCTTAATTTTTTGTGAGAGAAAAAGTGAAATGATTATAGTTTAAATGTGATATATTATCTTATTAACTTAGTCTATTTTATCTTTTATATTTTCTTAGTCCAAATCCAAACCCAACCCACTTGCCAAATGGCAGCTTAAGCTCCTTTCGAGATTTAAGTTTGGTGTTCTATGTTTTACTCTCTCTTCTCCCTCTCTGCTACTCTGTTTCTAGTTTGGCATCTTTCCTTCTATTTTAATTTTCTCTTTGTTCCTCTTTGCGTATGGCCCAGCATATGATTGTGTTTGTTGTTTGAGTGCCAATCTAATTGGGATTCTTCTCATCAAGCCATGATACTTTCCTCCCATCACTCCTTAATGTATCTTTAATTATTGTACCCTAATTGATACATCAATAAACTTTCTTTTGTCAATAAAAAATAAAAATAAAAATGCAAGCATGACAGAAAAAAAAAGGTATTGTATTTTTTTTTAATTAGACACAATTTTATAAGGTAAAACTAGACACGTAATTAAATTATTTAATGATATTAACATTTTCTTTTCTCTCTCTCTCTTTTTTTTTTTTCACGATGCTAGGGAGTTTTTGATAAAAGAACAATCAACAATAATTGCAGGCATAATAAAGCGAGAAAATAAAAATTATATATTTTTTATTTACTCGTATCAGATATAGTTTTAAAAAATAAATAAAAAATATAATTAAATTATTTAATAAAGTCACTATTTTTTGTTGTGCTTTTTACGATCAAGTAACACAAAAACTAATCTATATTAAAAAACTACGAGCAAACTTCACTTTACTTCCCTATTGTTTTTATTATATGTGGTTTACCCCCCTTAACTTTTGGAAATCATCATATAACCTCCTTGTGGTTTATATACTGCAGTGCACCATTAAGCCCATCAATAATGTAATGAAAAAGAGTAAGCACATTAATGATTTAATGAATAGACTAAAATACCCTTATATTTTTCATTATTTGTTTAGAAGGCAAAATGAACTTTAACCGCATGTACTTTATTTCATGTGCGATTTACCTTCTTCAATTTTGAAAATAAGCATATAACCCTCTTATGTTTGCCACGTGTTTCACACTTGTTGTTAAGTTGGACGGAATTTTTAATGATGCACTTTAGTCTACAAACCACGTGGGGGTTATGTAGTTATTTTCAAATGTTAGGGGAAAAACTGCACATGGCCCAACCCATAGGAGGTAAAATGAAATTTGCCCAAAATGTAAACCTCAATGGACGTTTTTGTCACTTTAGAAACCTTATTGGAGGTTTATGCAATTCCATTAATCGTTAAGGGAGGTTACTACAATTGAAAATTAAACTTAAAGGGAGGTTTTTGTCATTTCAGAAATCGTAGCAGATGTTTTTACATTTCATTAAACCTCAATGAGCTCACTACAATTGAAAATTGAACCTCAAGGGTGGTTTAAGTTATTTTAGAAACTTCAAGGATTGTTTTTGCAATTTCATTAAATCTCAAGAGAGTTTAGTGTAATTTAACATAAAAAATTTAAAAAAAAATTAAACTTAAATAAGGTCTAAAATAGTACAAAATTACTTTAAATTAATTTTTTAAAAAAACATAAAAAAGTAAAATCCAAATCACTAAATCAATTTACATGAACTCGTCAATTCATATGATCTGCTAAATCTGTCTGTGCTAGCTAAACAAATAAATACAAATTAATTTATTTTAATCTATTTAAATTTAAACTGACAGCAGATAGAAGACTACCCAAACTAACTCGATCCCTGAGTACCCTAATAAGCTAGCTATGAGCTCGTTTAATATGTGAGTTAGCTTTTTGTTTTTTAATTTTTGATTATTTAACTATTTTAATTTGAGATTAAAAAATTCTATTTGAAATAATTTTTTTATTTTTTTTTGACTTTTGTAAAAAAAATAAAAATAATTATAAATTAAATATCATATTTTATCCTATTTAATTAAAATAATTTATTTTGTCACATCTGCCTATTTTAACCCCATTAGAACCTCCCAAACGAGCTCTATATATAAAATTGGAAAATGCCTCAGAGCTCGAGTCTCTGAGGCTCGAATACTGGCTCGAAAAGAAGAAAAGAGAGAGAGAAGGAGAAAAGAGAGGGAGAGAGGAGAAAGAGAGAGAGGCAGACGGGAAGAGAGAGAGAGAAGACGCCGATGCCCAGCGATCGTCGCCCAGCTGCGGTCGTCTCGCCGACCGCCGTCGTCGCCAGTCGCCGGGGCGAGCTCGCCGTCCCTCGTCGCAGCTCGTCGATGCTCGGAGCCAGCCTTCCGATCGTCGCCCCTCGTCGCAGCAGCCGCACCGCCGCGCCTCCGCCTCCGCCTCCTCCTCCTCCTCCTCCCCCGATGATTAGGCCCCCTCCAGTCCGGCCCCTCCCTCCCCTCCCCTCCCCCTCTCTCTTCTTCCCTCCCCTCCCCTCCCCTCCCCCTGCGTCTTCTTCTTCTTCTTCTGCGCGTCTTCTTCTTCGTCTGTCCAAAAAAAAAAAAATATAGTGAAGGAGGGTCAACGAGAAAAAGAGAAGAAAAAAAAAAAAAAAAAAAAGGTCAAACGACGTCGTTTTGACCAAAACGACGTCGTTTTGGATTCGAGCCAGTATTCAAGCCAGTATTGCTCGAGCTCTCTAGCGGTGCCGTATAAAATTTTGTTTAGCGCATACAAGAAGTGGCCCAAAAGCAATCGGCTAAAAGTATGAGACCCACGAAGAATTTACAAAAGTCAAGCACACGGACCCACCAAGTAACCAAAAGTCAAAAAGTGCAGTTTCACTGTGTCGCATATTTCCATAAATAAATGTATGTAAAGTTTTGATTTGAATAAATGTGAATTTTAAATAAATAAATTTTAAATTAAATAAATATATATTTTAATGTAATATTTATAATTAGAAATACAATTCTCAGCATAATTTTAGTAGTTAATTTTGTAAGATTATTTTAAATTTGTCATGATAAAATTATTTAACTTAATTTTAAAATAAATTACCATAACTAAATTTAGATTATTTTCTTGAAAGGATGAAATTCAAATCTATTTATTTAAAATACGTCTCTATCCAAATGGACCATGACGTAATTCTTGAATCATTCAACCGTAGACGGCCAACAGCTTGTAGACTTGTTCGGTTTGATTTTGAAAAAATTATATTGATAGTTGTAAATTTTAACTTTTGTGTTATTTTGATCTATATATTTGTGATTGATTCGGTTTTGACTTTTGATTTTAGATTTTAAGTTAATTTAGTTCAATCAATAACATCATTATAGTTTTTAACAAAAAAATTATCATTGAGTTGGTTAGATTTATAATTTTATTCCTAAAAGTATGATACATGTCGCTTATATATGCAAATTTTTCATTAAAAAATATTAACAATTGTAATTAATTAGGTTAAATTAAAATAGAATTATAAATTCATGGTTAAAATTTAACCAATTGAAATTATATAGACCAAAATGATATAAGAACCAAAGTATAAGAACTACCAATACAATTAGTCCAAATATTTTAAATGAAAATAAAAATAAAAAATCCAAAAAAAAAAAAAAACACTCACATGTTTTTGTTCAGATTTTCCAAACCAAACCTAATCTTCCTCAAGAACTGATGATGTTGAAAGGTGTTGAAATAGGATGGCATAGTCCTACCAGCGGCGACTCTAAGAATTTTTGTCAGTGGTGTCAATCAAAAACTTAAATATCATATATTTTACAGAAAATTCACATTAATCATTATATCACCTATGGAGAAAAAAATCAACAAATTAATTTAAATTCTAAAATTATAAACAAAAATATTTTGATATATTGATACTATTGTTTAAGCAAAAAGACATGCTAATATCTAATATGGGTTCAAAATTGATGGGTTCAAAAGAGTAGAACTTAAAACTATAGGTTCAAAATTGTATTTTAGTGGGTTCAATTACTAATTTTTTTCCTAAAATCTAATATTTATATAATAAATAAATAAATAAATTCAGCCAGGGGGTTCGAGTGACACCCCTGACCAAGCCTTGGAGCCGCCCCTGAGTCCTACTACATGCATACACAGAGTTATCATCAACACTTTCAAAGATACCCCCGCATTGTGACAAAAAGTTTACTCGGAAGGGGGTTGGCTTTTTAATTTTTTTTGGTTATTTTAATCTGGGTTAAAAAATTTGATTTGAGAAGAGTTTTTTGACTTTTTAACTTTTTTGACTTTTTTTGTGAGAGAAGAGTGTAATGATTATGGGTTGAATGTGATGTTTTGTTTATTGTGGCTAAAATAACTTATTTTGTCTTTTGTAACTAAAATAACCACAAACCATCTTCCCAAATTATCAACTCCAAATTAAAGTAAGATTGTTCCCCTTTTTGTTTTTTTTATTTATTTATGGGAGAAAAAGAAATATATTAATGTAATAAGCAAAATTAGTACAAAAATTAAAGTGTTAAAATTGCATTATAGCTAGAGAGACAAATACCAGTTAGTTCCTATTTCTTTGTCATGATTTTCTCATAATTATTTTACTATTTTTTTTAGAATAAATTACATTGACCTCGTTGAATATTGAAGAAAATACAACATAAGTCTCACAATTTGCATAAATTACACTGATCTCCTTTTTAATAAGGTTAAAGAGACTAAAATTAATACAAGTGGTATGAAAACATAAAGATACACCAGGTAAAGTATACATTTAGTTTGGATTTTCAAGATTCACATTTCAGAAAATTGAAATTTTTGTCTTTTGTGTTTTTTTTTTTTTTTAGCTGAATTTTTTAATATTCTAAGTGAGTTTTTAATTTTTAGATACACCTAACATAAATACACTTAAAATGTATAATATTTGTTAAAAAAATCTTTAAAAAATTTACTAAATTCAAAAATACAAAGTATATATATATATATATTTTTTTTTCGTATTCCAAAAAAAAGAAAGAAAGGAGAATTCAGTATATTTTTTGTATTCTTATGTATTTATTGATTTTTTAAAATATTTTTTTTATAAATATTTTACTTTTTATATATATTTAAATAAGGTGCATCTAAAAAAAATTACTTAAAATTTTAAAAATATTCACTAAAAACAAAAGAAACACGAAAAATAAAAAAAATCAATTTTCAAAAAATTGAATTCATAAAATTAAAACCAAACACACTGATTGTTTTTTCATTCATAAGACTAGCATGCACTTCATTCATACAACTTGTGGCACAATACGTGGGACTTGTCCCGGGATTATTTTGATGATCCGAACCGTTGATATTATAAGATTCATTGAAAATATTATTCACACAAAAAGTCAAGTTAATCGGACATATGCAACCTCATGATCAAGTCGTAACTGTTGTGAAATAAATTATCAAAATTATTATAACCTTTTATTATTTTAAAAACAAATGTGATTTTGTTTGAGTTTCTAGATATTTAATTAATTTAATTTTTTTTTTATGAATAATCTATTCAATAACTCTACAATATGACGGCTCAGATTAATAACATGGGCTCAGGACAACACCAAGGAGCTCTCACAGCACAGTGCCGTGTTTATAAGGCACAGCACGCCCCTGTTTCCTCTTAAGCATTGCTCATTTTCTACATTTTGCAGGTTGGCAAACTAAAAGTTGACAAATAAATAAATAATATGAGTTTGGTAGATTGGTTGAACACTAGCATGCATTTTACTTCAATGTCAAAGCGTTAGGTTTTTGTGATTGATAATTTCGTTTGATAAAAAAAAATTTAATTGTAATTTTGTTCGATCTTTTATTAGTGAGATCATAAGTATTTAGATACAAATTCAACTTGAATTGTACCTATGTAGAGGAGTTTGTCATCTTAATCCTTTCATATTTACTATTTCCTTGACTAAGTACGGGGATCGAGCTAAAACAGATCATCCATTATTTTTGCAAAACGTCTGAATTTCTGGGAAGAAAGTTTTACATCTCGAACGATAAAAGTTGTGCTCAAGCGGTCAGCTTATATGTTTCGCACTACCTTTAGTCACATCGCTTGAGTGGTGAAATGTGCACTTGAACGGTTTGCGCGATCTTATTTTTTATAAAGTGTGTTGTTCGCTATTTCTAGGGTTTGACCCATCCAGATTTTCAGAAAGAAACAAGATGCAAAGTATTTTACATTAGAATGTGCTTTATGAGTGTTTTCTTGATAATTTAAGAGTGATCAATGGATTTGTGAACTTCATATCAATCATCAAGGGTTTGCTTGTTTTTCTTTATTCACAAAAGAGAGAGTTGTTCTTCGGTAGATTCCGAAGAACTTGGGCCTGAAATTTTGGTGTATTCCGGAGTGGCTCATCGTCGTGGATTCGACATCGGCGTTTTGAATTTAACGTTAGACAAGATAATTCTAAGGTGAAAACAGTAATGGAAGAGACACATAAGGATCGGTTTAATTTGGGCATGGATTCGTTAGGTAATTGAGAGTACACTTGTGGAATTCATTTTGTCTTCTTAGTAGATTGTTATGTAACTTTGGCCCATGATTTTTTATTCACAATTGGAGACGCTCCAATTATAATTTTTTTACGTTAAATCATTGTGTCAATTTGTCTTTAATTATTTGATTGGGATTGTTATTTACTATTTAAAATTGATATATAGTCAGTGTTTGGGAAATTGTTATTTAGTAGGCTATTTTAGTTTTTAGTCATTTTAGGAGGCTAAAATTTTTTTGTTTGGAAAGATAGTTGAATTTTTTTGTAATTAGATGTGATATTTGTGAGAGAAAAAGTGAAATGATTATGGATTTAATGTGACGTTTTGTTTTAGGGTAAATTACACTGACACCCCCTGAAGTTTATGTTTATTACAGTTCTCCCCTCACATTTTGGAAATTACATCTCCTCCCTGAGGTTTAAAGTTTCATTACAGATCCTCCCCCTTCAGCAATTTAATTTTTTAAATACCAATTTTGCCCTCATTGGATAAATTACATTGACACCCCTCACATTTTAGAAATTACAATCCCCTCCCTAAGGTTTAAAGTAGTATTATCAATTGCTCCCTCGATTAGTATTAGTTGGAAAAAAAATTCATTGAAAAAAAAATTATTTGAAAAAAAAAAATTTGTTAGTAAAATTTTTAAAATTTTGTTTAAAAACTAACGTAAACTCATTTTTTGAATTTACGTTTTTTCCTCAAATTTACAAACTGAGACAACCATTTATAAACCAAAAAAATTATCAAATAAGTTTTTATGACAGTTTTTAAAATTTTTGTAAATATAAATTGAATGTTGAAAACTAAAAGCGAAATGGTTACCAAACAGGTTTCAGATGGCAAAAATGTAGTAAAATTAACAAATAATTAAATAAGTTACCAAGGTAAGAAATAATTTATCAAAAGATTCTTAGGTTATGTATGGTTTGATTTTTAGAATTTTTTTTAAAAAAATTAAAAATTAATTTGGTTAAGAAATAAAAAATAAAAAATAATTATCATTTTAACTTTTGGGTAGGTTATATACATACGTATGACTGTTTCAATCTAATTGGTAAAAATTATTTATAGCCACTCAAAAGATAAAAATTATATAAAAATGATAATTATTTTTTATTTTTTATTTCTTAATCAAATTAATTTTTAATTTTTTTTAAATTTTTTTTCTAAAAATTAAACTATACATAGCCTAAGAATCTTTTGATAGGTCATTTCTTACGTTGGTAACTTATTTAATTATTTGTTAATTACCATCTGAAGCCTGTTTGGTAAACATTTCGTTTTCAGTTTTCAATTTATATTTACAAAAATTTTAAAAACTGTCATAAAACTTGTTTGATAATTTTTTGGGTTTATAAATGGTTTTCTCAGTTTGTAAATTTGAGAAAAAAACATAAATTCAAAAAATGAGTTTACGTTAGTTTTTAAATAGAAATTTAAAAATTTTACTAACAAAATTTTTTTCCAATTAATTTTTTTTCAAGTAATACTAACCGAGGGGGCAATTAGTAATACTACTTTAAACCTTAGGAAAGGGATTGTAATTTCTAAAATATGAGGGGTGTCAATGTAATTTACCCAATGAGGTAAAATTGGTATTTAAAAAAAATTAAATTGCTGAAGGGAAAATCTGTAATGAAACTTTAAACCTCAGGGGGGAGATGTAATTTCTAAAAGGTGAGGGGAGAGCTGTAATACACATAAACCTCAGGGAGTGGCAGTGTAAATTACCCTTTGTTTTATTAACTATTTTAACCTATTTTTTCTTTTAGTACTATTTTAGCCAAAAAATTTTAAAAAAACTCTTCCCAAGCACCCCATAATCACAAAACAATATTTCGGAATTTTTGAATTTTTCATCAAGGATACCATGAAGATATTTTACTTTACCAGTTGAAGATACTCTGCTTCTAGTGAAGATTTAAGTTTATTCCCCCTTTGTTTGAGGGGTGGCCCCAATTTTGGCTAAAGGGCTTATATAAAAAGAAGGGAATTCTACTTTACCAGTTACAGATGAAAGGAAAAAGAATGCATTGTAATTGTAATGGTAGCGTTGATATGATTTTGGAGTGAAACGGACTAATGAATTTTTTGGTGTATTTGAAAAAATTTACTCATACACATCTTTTATTTTAAAATAACATGACATCCTCTGAGAATAAATTATTTTAATAATTTTTTAATTTTTTAACTAAAATATAAAATAAAAAAAAAATATGTTTGTAATGACTTTTTAGTTTTCTACAAAAAGACGTGTAAAAAGTTAAAAAAAAAACTTTGACTTTTTTATATAAATTTTTTTGATTTTTTTAATAACTTTTTAACTTCTAAGCTAAAAGAGACCGTTCATAAACGAGACAGAAGGTTTAAATTGATTTTCAATAGATTTTGTTGGTTTTTTAATCTGACCCAGTATATGTATTAATTTTAGGGAGATTTATTTGAAAATCTTTTTTTATTCTTATATTCTAATAAGTCCTATTATTTGAACATTTGATCTACCAAATTATAATTCTCATATTTAAAGTATTTTATAGATATTTTTATCCTTAAAAATATTTTTTGAATAGTTAGCAATTTGGTGTTGTGAACATTCATATTTTACAATATGAATATTCACATTGACGTGTGAATGTTCATATTGACAGTGTAAACATTTACTTTGACATGTTAACATTCACACTGATGGTGTAAAAATTCACATTAACGGTGTAAACATTCACATCACAGAACATTCATACTGTAAATATGAATATCATTAGAGGTATTTTGATAACTATGTCATCCATAAGATTTATTGCGATATAAGAAAATATTATGGACTAAATGAAATATAAGTGAGTGAAAAAGAATTTATAACAAAGTGTCCCTTAATTTTAATACTCTATATATATATATATATATGAAGGTTATTTAAAATTAAAAATTACAATCTCGTGAACATAAATTCATAATCAAAATGCCAACATACTGAGTTCAAAAAAAAAAAAAAATGCCAACATACTGTTGAGATATTTTAATAAAAATAATATAATATTTAAATATTAAATTATTTAATCGTTTCAAAAGGTTTTATGTCATATATTACTACAATAATATGTCTATCATATTTAGTGTGTTTTAATTCTAAAACGGTTTTATTATTTATGGAGGATTCATTCCATTGATTGAAAAAACTCTTATATAATCCCATGGCTTTCTAAATGTTAAGAGAGACAAGAAAGGTGATTTCAAATATGAGAGTCTTTAAAGAGAGTTCTCTATATTGTTGTATATTTTATGTTGATATTTCAGACAATTCTAATTCGTGACATGATTTAAGCCTTTTAGTGGTCATGAACACTAGATGAAGGACGAGCAACATAAATTTTATTTTGAAACTACTTCACTCTGGTTATATCTTCACGAGGGGAAGAAAAACAGTTTTAAGATAGTGACAACAAGACTCTCAAGTTTCTCTGTATTCTTGCTTTTATCTATATATATTATTACTTATTGTCAATATTATTATAATATTAATGCCTAAATATTCTATTAATTATATTTGTAGATTAACAATCTAAAACTACTTTATTCTGATTGTACCTTTATGAGAGAGGAAAAACAGTTTTAAGACAGTGATAACGTAACTCCTAAAATCTCATAGTAATATTTCTCTATTGTTACTTTATCTATATATAATATTACTTATTGTCAATATTATTATAATATTCATGCCTAAATATTCTATTAATTATATTGCTAGACTAACATATACGAATATACAAAATGGCAACGTTGCATGATATCCAAGCTTTGTTTAAGAAATTTAACCTAAAGCTAAATAGATTAATTTAAGCTAACAATCAAATGAGAAAGTATAAAGTTTGTTGATCAAAAAATAACATCTAACCTTGATAGCAACTTACATCTTCTAAAGCCTAAAGATTAGACATTCAAAGCATGCCTAGAATTTCTACACAAGTTCTATGTGTCATTTATATGATTTTAACAACTCAAAATAGAAAAGTGAAAAATGATTGTCAAAATATATTGAAAACGTAAGTTGTGTGATCCTAGCGGTTGTAACGATATTGTAATAACACAAAAGTCATTATGACGTTTACTTAACAGAAGTGGACGTTACGGTCATAAATTTTTTCAATAAAACAACTATAACAGTGTAACTGTTGGTGGTAAAGAAAAAATTTTGAATAAGGACAAAATTTATAATATAAAACAAAATAAAAAAAAAACCAAAAAATAAGTGCGCAACAGGATGATTTTTGGTGGCAATATATTTGGTACAATTTTTTTGAAATAAAAGTTAATAATTAGAAAGATAAATTATACCATTAGTTTTTGTAATTTGAGTGGAGTGGCACTTTAATTCTCGTAATTTCAATTTGAATAATTTAATGTTTAAATTTTTAATTTTGTTGCAATTTGGTCATTTTGTCAATTACCATTAAAACGAAAAAACGACCATGTACAAATCTAAAGTTTTGAATGTCACTTTTATCCCTCTAATTTTTATTTAAAATGTTTATAGTGCATGACAGAAAGATTTCATTGCAACAAAATTAAAGTGTAACGATTAATTTGTTCAAATTAAAACTACGAGAACCAAAGTAAAATTTCTCTTAAATTAGGAGTGTTATTTATGTTGGGATCTGGGATACCGCCCAAGACCTTATAGAAATCAATGCAAGCAAAAAAACACACCCACACTCAAGGAGACACAATATTTAACGTGGTTCGGTCTCAAAGCCTACGTCCACGGGAGAGTAACCGGTTTTCACTATACCAATGGGAAGATTACAGAAAGATTACAATAGAGGAGGAGCTCACACTCTCCTCACTCAGCCACTCTCCCGTCTCCCTCGCTCACACCGAGAGAGACGGTCTTTCCGCATACATCTCTCACCCTCTTTGGTTGCTCGGTTCTCTTACTCTCACTCTCTCTTATTTTGCCTCTCCTCTCAACCTCCATTTATAGGTGAGGGAAAGCCTTGGGCAGCCACCTTCTTTGACACTTGGGGTTGGTGAGCCAAACTTGGTGGTTGGTGGTTGGTGGCCAACTTGGTTTGGTGAGCCTACCATTGTTGCCATTGTTGACCAAGATTGATCACCCCTTTCACACATGGGGTGATCTCCACAAATCACCCCCTCAACCCATGTGAGGTGATCCACTGCACACCCTGCTGCTAATCTTGTTGCGCCCAAATTCAACATAGTCTTCATCTCTTCACTGAGACTCTGCATCCCCTGAAAGCTAGAGATAATACACCAGAGATACAAGAGGAGGAGGGAATCCTACATCCTCAACTCACACTACTCTCTGATTTGGAGAGAGCCTCTGCGCCTATCGCCCACAGATCTCTTCCACGCTTCCTGTCTCGGATGTCTTCAGCATAGTCTGCATCTCCTCACTGAGATGCTTGCACTCCCTTGAAGCTAGAGATAATACACCAGAGATACAAGAGAAGGAGGGAATCCTACATCCTCAACTCAACTCATACCACTCTCTGATTTGGAGAGAGCCTGTGCTCCCATCTCCTACAGATCTCTTCCACGCTTCTGTCTCGGATGCCTTCACTGAGACGCTATGCTTGAACTTGCGTAACTAAGATATTTTGACACCCCCTGATTGGATGTCCTGCACCCCCTGCTCGGATGCCCTTGACTGTCATGCCTTATCTCGCAGGACCAGTCATTGGAGCAATAGAAAACACGTTGTTCATCAACGTCCTCAGTCTTCTTTGCTCGGAGCTTTTCCTCTGAACTATCAGCCTTTGCCCTCTGTACCTCTGAACAACCTCTGCGCGTTTCCACATACGCTTGTTGTCTGTGCCTTTGCAATTCCTGATTTGCTGTCCAGTAGATTGATGGTTGACAGTAGCTCCATCTGTCAAAGCATCGTCAGCTATGCACTTCCTTGCATAGTGAACACGGGAGCAACTAGAAAATTTCAGAGTTTGACACATCAACATCCTCAATTTCCTTGCTCGGAGCTTATTTCTTGAACAACCAGCCTTTGCTTCTGCACTTCAGTACAACTTCCCAGCGATCTCATACGCCTGTTGTCTATACTGCAATCCCTGATGTTTGGTTCTATCTCACTTGTACGTCCGTACTGATGTTTGACAGTTAGCCCTTCTGCCAAGACAACTTCCACCGGTCTGTACAAGTTACCACTATGCAACTCCGTGCATAATACTCGCACCCATGGTTTTTGAGTGCTCATCGTGGCTCCATCTCTCCTCTTGCGCTCGAGCTCGCCTGAGAGATCCGCAACTACTCTGTTTCATTAAGAGGTGCATTCGCTGCCACAAACATAAAGAAACCACCATAGAGAAAAAAACACTTGCCACTCCTTGGCGCGCACCCTTGCGTCTTATCTGTCTTAATTTCTCCGTCTGGAAGTTCCTGTGAACTTTCAACAACCCGCTGCTGCACACTCCTCTTGCGCCTCTGTACGACACTGTAGCGTACCCTTGCACTGCTGCACGTCTGCATTTGTGTTCCTGCGCTTAGTATGCTCCTCTGCCACTATTGTTCTACATGTCCACATACCATCAGTACCTACTCGTATACAGTAGCTCCAACAGCCACAGTATTTTCCTGAGCCTGTACTGGTTGCCAAATCATCTATCCGTCGATGAATGGTCTTCTCTTCTGATTGAACCAGATCCTCCGAACACTTCAACAACCAGGAAAGTTCCCAGGAAAGACTGGTGGGGTCACAACCGGTCCCACTTAAGAACCAGTCTCCTTAGACAGTGTCTTTTTGACAGAACTTTCCTAGACATTGTTGATCTTGAGATAATCATGTCTGCAATCCTCTGATCGCCCCTGACCAATCCTGATCTCCCTCGATCTGCCATTTGATCAAGCCTGATCTCCTCTAGTCTTCAATGATCTATCTCGCTTTGTATCTGGTTGTCCAATCTGGTCAGAATCTGTCCATTCTAACCTCTTCAGTGAATCCGCAGCGTTCCACAATATCCGGCAACCTTCCTTCGAGTATTGAAGATGACAAACCCCCATGTTTTGACAATCTTTCCAAACCGTTCAGAATTTCACTATTCTGACCTCGCGGTTGCGTCCGGAGCGGTCCGTTTAGCTAGGACCAACCTTCGCTGCACTTCTGGGGACCTCACTGAAAAATTTCCCCAAAAGTTGGGCCACACCACAATTTTCTGAAAATTCTGGGCCAAATTGCAATTTTCAGAAGTTCAGGAAATATTCTGTGTACCAACAGAATATTCCGTCCACTGCCTCTCACGCCGTCCGTCCCTTTAATCTGCCTTCTTTTTACAGAAACTCCGTCTCCAAAATCTAACCGTACGGATGTGTCCAGAATACTCCAAATAGTTGGAAAGCACTATTGGATCGCCAAAAACGGACTCCAAATGGCTTAGATCTAGCCAAAACATTTTGTACGCCTCAGATCCGCGGCTGCACCATAGCCGCGAAGCACCGGATCCGTTCTCCCTGCGGTTGCACCATTAACCGCGTCACACTGGATCCCTTTCTCTGTGCTGACGTGGTAAATGACGTGGCATCCACGTGGTATCCCCTGACTGGCCCACGGTGCCACGTGTTGATGACGTGGATGGCCACGTGGCGCTGACCTGGCTGCCACGTGGCACTGACCTGGCTGACGCGTGGCAGCCACATGGCCCCCTTTGCTGACGTGGCCGATGACTCGGCGTGCGCGTGTGCCAGGCGCGTGATACTCACGCGCTATCCCTCCACTCGTCTTCCTCTTCTGCGCGCGCGTGTGGCGCGTGGGCGCGCGTGAGATGACGCGCCGGATCCTCCAACGGCGCGTGTGGCGTGTGCATGCGAGTGGGCCTCACGCGCCACCTTCTAGGGGCGCGTTAGGGCGCGTCCGGTCTCCGATTGGGCTCTGCTTTGCATTTCTGTAATCCTCTCGCCGAGCCCTTGCTCCTGGTATGCTCAAAACCTGATTTCGAGCTATCCGATTTCTGGGCAGTTTCGAGGAACACACTGTTTTTGTTCCGAAACGTCACCAACGAGGCTCTGATACCACTTGTTGGGATCTGGGATCCCGCCCAAGACCTTATAGAAATCAATGCAAGCAAAAAAACACACCCACACTCAAGGAGACACAATATTTAACGTGGTTCGGCCTCAAAGCCTACGTCCACGGGAGAGTAACCGGTTTTCACTATACCAATGGGAAGATTACAGAAAGATTACAATAGAGGAGGAGCTCACACTCTCCTCACTCAGCCACTCTCCCGTCTCCCTCGCTCACACCGAGAGAGACGGTCTTTCCGCTTACATCTCTCACCCTCTTTGGTTGCTCGGTTCTCTTACTCTCACTCTCTCTTATTTTGCCTCTCCTTTCAACCTCCATTTATAGGTGAGGGAAAGCCTTGGGCAGCCACCTTCTTTGACACTTGGGGTTGGTGAGCCAAACTTGGTGGTTGGTGGTTGGTGGCCAACTTGGTTTGGTGAGCCTACCATTGTTGCCATTGTTGACCAAGATTGATCACCCCTGTCACACATGGGGTGATCTCCACAATTTACCCTAATTAGAAAGCAACACTGAAGTCACTGGTCTTCCAACTTCCTTATGATCAAATTTTTAAGCATATGCAAAGCATTTTTATTTTATAAATAGAAATTGCACCAAATATTTTGATCCAAAATTTTAAAATAATAAAAGCAATAAGCATATCAAATAACTTGCACCAAAGATGCCAAATAATATTGGGAAAATTTCAATTACGTTGAAGTTTTTAAAAATGATTACAAATCAGTGATATATTTTTATAAATTTTCATAATTAAAATCAAAAAATTTTTTATGAATGTATAATTATTTTGTGAAAAGTTCACTGAATTGTAATTTCTCCAATAATATTCCCAATCTTGTTATGATCCCACAAGAATTAGCATAGACCTTAGCCATGGACATATTAAATCTTTTAGACACCTTCTATTTGCAAGTCAATTTTTAAGGGTGAGTTCTATCCAACAAATTTGTTTCATTTGGTACAAGAGTCAACTATCACGTCCAGTAAGAGATCGGATGCCCCTATGCAAGTATTGGATTGTGAAGATGCAGCTTTGCGGTTCAAATTGTAGGGGGCTGACATATAAGTTGCATCAAGACATTATTGAGGTATTAATATTGATAGGTGAGTGAAGTTGCCAAAACGAAAAGGGCTACCATTGGTTCAATTTTTGTATAATGGGCCCTATTGTGGGCATTAGTTGTGAAGTGTGGTGATATGTTACGATCCCACGCGATCACACAATAATTATATCTTGATTAGATGTATATAAGTCTCTTAAACAGTCGTTTATGTTGTGTTTGGTTTGGGATTTAGAAAAGAAAAAGAAAAAAGTATGTAAAACTAAGTGAAATATATATATATATTTTATTCACATTTCATCTTCATTTCACGTTTGAATTTTGCTCCATGGGTGTATCAAATCCAAACTTTCTAACCCAAGGGTTGTTGGCAACTTGGCAAAGGCATGGGAATTAAGACCTCAGGTTCTAAGTTCAAAACTTTCTTAGGCTAATCTCTTAGGCGTAGCACAGTTGGCTAGGAGGTTAGCCTTGAGCAGCTTCATTGCACTTGGTGTAGGTTCAATGCTTTCTCATTGTGTAAATCTTGACTTAAGTAGAACTTGTCTTGGGAGGTTGAGGCAAGCTTCCAGATTGTAGTCTCTTAACTCAGAATGGACAATAGGACACCCTGGTGATCTCTGTAAAAAGCGCTGCCTTGAACCTGCAGGCTAGTAAGAAGATTTTCCTGTTTAAAAAAAAAAAAAAAATTCCAAACTTTCATTTGGAAGGAAAACACTACAAAAGGGTTCTCTCTCTCTCTCCTCTGCTGTTTAATTCACTTTTAACTCCTTTTTTCTATAGTGAATCCCAAAGAAAATGATTATAAATTAAGAATTTATGATACAGAGGAGGAAAACAGGGGACACTGGGCAGGAGAAGTCAGAGAGAAACAGGTCATATTGTCTTCTCCACTCTTCACAAAAGCCATTTACAGTCACTCATTATAACTAATCATTTACCACCGAATAACTGTCCGTAGCTCTTCAATTATGCAACCATACTATCCCATAACTGCATTGCACAAATACAAACCAAGTACTACATTCTCTTAGTGCAAATCCAAACCAAACCAACTCCCCCATAATACTCCACCATAGTACTCTTCTTCACCTAAAAAATGCTGCACAGAAGCTGCATTTTCTTGATCTCTCTTCTGAGCTCATTCTCTCCACTTGGGTTAGCAATGCTCAACATAAATTTACCTGGTCAGCACCCAAATCCTGAGGCTGTTGTCCAAGAACTCCAAAGGTAAGAAAAAAAACAACTGGGTCTTGAGGTTTTACCTATTTTAGCTCTGTTTCTCAGTTCTCAGGTGCTCTGTTTCTTGATTCTAAAATGTAGAATACTCTCTATTCCTCTTAAACTTTGTTGCATTTCAGTACTTGTTTGGTTTAGTTTTTGAAAAATGTGGTTGTATTTTTTTTTTTTTTGGTTAAAATTTTAATTTTATAGTATTTATATATATATATATATGCTACAGTTTATTTATTTTTAACTTTTAAATGTACCTAAACTAGATTCATATGCAAAATATTTTTGAACAAATTTTAAAAAAAAAATTAAAAATACAAATAAAATAAAATAAAATAAAATTTCAAAAACTCTTTAGTGAATTTTTTTTTATAATAATTTTTCACATATATATTTTTACTTTGGGAAAAGCGGGGGAGCTCGAGGGGGGTGCCCCCGAATCCCCCGAAATTGCCTTTTTTGGCAAAAAAAAAAAAATGCAAGGCAAAGTAAAAAAAAAAAAAAAAAAACAGTTTACTTAAAATAGAAATTAGGGGGATTAGGGGGGATATTTTTAGGGGGATGTAGCATTGTTGTTTTACTTTTAGGTGCATCTACAAAGTTTTAAAAAAAAAATTCATATTTATGTCAATTTTTAAAAACTTTTAAATGCACCTAAATTAGATTCATATGTGATTTTTAAATATATATATATATTAAAGAGAAAAATATATAGAAAGTCTTTAGTGAACTTTTTCTTAGATTTTTTTACATTTTTTTGTTTTTCTTTTTAAGTTTAGCTAAAATGTAAAAATAAATTACAAAATTATGAAAAAAAAAATCATATTTTTGTCATTTTTTAACTTGTAAAATGTAAAGTATTTGTGAAGAAATCTAAAAAGAGTTCAATAAAAAATTTATTAAAAAAAAAGAAGATGGAAACTCATTTATTTTAAGATTTTTTCACAAATATTTTTATTTTTTATTTTTTAGGTGCGTTTAAAAAATAAAAGAACCAAAAAAATATAATATAAAAAAGCTACTTAATTTAAAAAAATATGAAACATAAAAAACTCAAACAATTTTCGAGTTATAAACCAAAGAATCTCTGTAGTTAGAAAAATGCTTTGAATTTAAATGATACTCATTTAATTTTGTATATTGTCAATTATACTTAAAATAAAGGGTAAACTACCAATAGGTCCTATTTGGGAGACTTATTACCTAATAGGTCCTACTTTGAGACTTATTACCCATTAAGTCCTATTTGATATAATTTATTAAGTGATAAAGACAAATTTTATCAGTCTTTTTTTTTTTATGAATAATTTTATAGTGATAAATTTATCAGTCTCTTTTTTTATGAATAATTTTTTAGTGATAAATTTATCACTCTCTTATTTTTATAGTGTTAAATTTATTAGTTAGGACCTGTAGGTAAATAAGTCTAGTGAATAGGACTAATTGGTAAGTACCCCTAAAATAAATTTGATCTGCATGTTTCAAATTTGAGTACTTTCTAACACTTGTTTTCTTTTGGGATATGTCAAAGTGTTATTCTCCTAATGTCCAATTTCTTTATTTTTGGATATGTCCAATTGTTGTTCTTTTAACGTTTATATTCCAATATAGTTTTTTTGCATATTCTAAATTTTCTGATTTTAGTGACAGTTCATTTTTTATTTTTCAAGTTTTTTTGGACAAAAATACTACAGCCAAAAAACATTTCGGAAAAACTTTAGAGAACACTGGCAAACTTGTTTTTTTTTTTTTTTTTTTTTTTTTTTTTTTTTTTTTTTTTCCTGTTTATATGGTTTCTCTACATTTCTTGTTTTCTTGGGACAAAATCCTATGTTATTCTCATAGTTTTAAAAAAAATTATAAATACACTTGATATTTGTTTAAAATACGAATTACTTTCTATGATTTTAGAAATTACATCTCGCCCCTAAAGTTTATAATTTCATAATAAATGATCCCATTAATTGATAAATTATTAAGTTAATTAACTATTTTTAATGATTTCATAAATATATTTTAATTAATATTTCAGATAATTTTATTATTGTTAGGAAAGCAATTAGAAATTTTATTTTTCCAATTAATTCTGTTAAATAAACAATTATGACAATGGGATATTTGTAATTTTCTAAACAATAAGAAACAAACTGTTCTTAAGAAAATTTTAGAAGGTTTATTTGTAATTTATCCTTTTTAGATAGATGTTATTCTCGAAGACTGAAACAGCCTAGTTGCAACTACAATTTGGCTCTTTCATATTTAATTTGATTAGTTTGTTCTTTTTTTATATTCTTGGTGTTAGTTGAAAAATAAGTAAATAAATAAAAATAAAAATTTACCTAAACACATAAGAATAACCTCTAAATCAAATCTTGAGAGAGCCAAAATTTCAAATATCACTTGTGATGCTATATAGTACGATCACTTAACTATATAACGATAATTCAGTAAACTCGAATATAAATGAAAATTAAAACTTACATTTCAAATATTAGTATAATTCACTTAAACCTATTCATCTTACCATTCGAATTCATGCTCCAAACACTACCAATATTCGTTTAGATCTAAAAAAGTTGTCATAAAAATCTTATGCACTTCTACAAACTTGAATCGAGACTTGGATCAAACACCGAAAATCCTCACGACCCGGGTAACCTCACTTTCTTATTCTTAGCGTTGTGGTGTCAAAATTTCTAGTCCAGCATCCAATCCAAGGAAATGATGCGTGTCTTTTCTCTTTATGCCTTTTTCTTTTCTTGGATCCTCTGCCCATTATTTTGTTTCAATTAGATACATGCATGGGAGCTGTCCTACCCTACCTTATATAATTTTAGAAAAATGCTTTGCACCTCCACTGGGGGTCGACCCCCAGTGAGGTGGCGTGTCCGGATTGGGCAAAAAAAAAATTGTTTTTTTTTTCTTTTTTTTTTTTGAGTTTCAACCAGTGGGGGCTCGCCACCTCACTGGGGGTGCGACCCCCACTGGGGGTCTGTATCACAGTTGATAATTTTAATGGTAAGTTACGATTCTGTATTTTAATTTTTATATTATTTTATTCTCTCTAATTTTAATTGGTTTGATTTTAACCTTAAATTTATAATTTTATCTCAATTTTGTCCAATTGATTATAACTCTTAGTTATTTTTTTTATTAAAAATATGCACATAAGTACCTTCTTTTATTTTAATTAATTATTATTATTATTTTGGCAAGAGAAAAAGTAGCAATAGGCAACAAACAGAAAACATAAACAAAAGGAAAGCAAAACACAAAGCACTAGGCTCTAACACTCGATGCCCCAACAATATCTGCAATCAACAGATGTGTAATTTTGTTTGGGGGGGTCCTCAAGCATTACTAGCTCTTCAAGATTATTGATCCCCATATTAGCTAACCCATCTGTACTTTGGTTAGCCTCTCTCAAAATATACTTGACAGAACATTTACATTTTGTCCATAAAAAGAACTTGATGTCTTCGAGAAAGGCTTTATAAGAGAACTGATTTGGTGTGTCCCCATTGATGAGAAGGACCATCTGCTCCAAATCAAACTTTGAGAATATCTCTCATGCCTTTCTCTAAAATGATAGTTAGCCCTCTATATATACTCCACAATTCAGCTTCAGCACTTGTTGCTTCCCTCAAATTCCCATGATAGTCTAGCAGCCATGTGCCTCATTCATCTCTGAAAAGCCCTTCATATCCTGTGGGTCCTGAATTTTCCTTTAGCTTGATATTACCTACACAAGGAATGCACCAATTAGTGGATTTAATAATTCT
>JAPPVO010005670.1:0-20964 GCA_030407325.1 Camellia japonica | reverse complement strand
ATATTCTAGAAGCCAAATCTTTAGTGCATCTCATGAGTGAATTGCATTAGGATTTTGTATATAAGATCATGCATATTTTACTAACTTTGTTTTGTAGCTGTTCGAGGGACTCGGTCAATCTGTGAGTTTTTATGCTTTAGCATCCCATTTGTGTGTGATTTTCTTATTATGTTTAGCATCCTACCATGTGGCTACTTGCTTAAGTGATATAACTGTATGAATGCCTGTGGATGAAGGCTTGTTGTTTGAATTGGAATAATTCAATAAATGTACGTTTTAAGCCCACTTTGTCAAGTGGCAAATTCAAACCCTTTTCGGAAAACAAACATGAAATTGAATTGTTCCAATTTGAGCAAACTAGTCTATACTTGTATGCTTCACATAGTAAATTTTAGGATTTACTAAAATAATCAGAACATAAACATATAAGGAAAATAAAAGTCATATCATGGTTTAGTAGAGGCCGATCTTTTGATCGGGTGAGTGGGGGTGCTCATTATTGACCTTCCCCTCTCATACCTAAGGTTCCGAGCCAAGCATCCTTGGTTACGACGAACAGTGGCCTTTGGCACCGAGTCATGGGTTTCCTAATTTCCCAAAATATTAGGTGGCGACTCTGAGATCTGATGACGCAGTCCATTTTTGACAAAATTGCAATAAAATGGATTTTCAATAAAAGTTTCCAAATCTGGACTCTCATCTACGTTTCACATTGCACTCGTGAAACATTGAGATCAAAGAGATCTCGGGAGTCCGAACTGTTTAACGCGCGCGGGTACCCCCCGGGCATGTTACAGTTTCTGGCGACTCTGCTGGGGATTTTTGAAACCTTGACTCGAACTCCATGATATGACTTTTATTTTCAATTATATGTTTATTGCATTGCATGCATTGGTGCACTTAAAGTTCCTGTGTTGCCCAGATACTGGTGGGAACACAGGCACACTTTTTGTGACACTACATCTATCTTTACGATACTTTAGAGGCCTTGTGTTATAACCTTTTGAGATTTGTCAAAAGGGTAGCTTTGCTACGTAGCTCTGCTATTTGGCTTTGCTATCTAAGGTTATCAGACTCCGAAGAGAGGCTATTTGACTCTTCTGATTTCCTGGGATCTTTATTGGTTATGACCCAAAGGACTCTTTGGTAACGTCACCTTGACTTCAACCCCTAGAGTAGAGCCAACCTTGTACATATAGTGAGCTATAGTACCTTTCAAAATTAGGACATGATACTTTCCCATTTCTAGGATGTATGATACCGCTTGTTTGAATAGTGAAACCCTAGATCATTTCAAGCTAGGACAGGATAACCCTACCCCCCATAGGGGTGTTTGTTCTCTTTCCTGCTATGTGTTATGTGCAATGTATTGGATCTATACAGGGGTTCTCAAATTCAAGTGAGTGGTTCAGGCATTTCAGTTTGTGGGGTTCAGTGTGTTTTTAGTGAGGGCATAATTGGAAGTTCTATTTTGTTTCTGTAATTGGGGAGTGACCACCTGTTGATTGCACGAGCTTTATTTTGAATGTTATGGCTGGCCCACACTTTGACTAGCAAAATTGAGAATGGTTTTATTCTGAATTCTGAATTGAGTATTGAGTCTAAGTTTGATTCCACCAAGTTTGTAGAGTTGGATCAGACTCGAGTCATTCTAATGAGTCAGAGTCTGTTGATTTCGATAGTGCTAACCTAGACATTTCTGTCTTGTCTAGGTCATCTTTGTCATTTTCTTTTGGGTCTGTTGTCATTGCTGAGTCATAGTCTCTTTTCAATAAACAAAAAAACATGCCATAGAGTCTGCCTACTTTTCTGTGCCTTTAAATCATTGCATTGACCAAAGTTTTTCAAAACTTTTTCCAAAAACTCTGATAAAAACGAAGAGGAAGAATTTCCTTGGGATTTGCAAATTTTGATCAACTGAGAGGAAGAGAGGTGTGCTAAGCCTTTTGATGAATAAAATCATTTTTGTTAATGTGGGTACTGAGAAGGATCCTGGCTTGGTCCAAATTGGTTCTATCTTATCTTCGTGAAAGTACGAGTGATTAGTCACTTTGTGAAAAGATTTCAAAAACTGTTTTTGTGTGGTCCTACGAAGACAGGCCTGGAATTAGTTATACAGCATAGGATCCCTCTTGACTCGAGGTCCGACCTCCTTAGCTCCTTAGCTTTCAAAACCATGATTTGAAGTATTCCATGATCAATCAAAGTGTAAAGCTTGCATAGCCGAATTAGAAATAGCCCTTGAACTAGGGGCCATGATGTGATTCAAATGGAGGCAACCCTTCAACTAGGGGCAATAAGGTCGAATATGATTTAGATTGGAAATAGCCCTTGAACTAGGGGCAATGATGTGATCCAGATTGGAAACAGACCTTGAACTCAGGGCAGAGAATGTGATTTCGATTTGAAACGGCCCTTGAACTAGGGGCAAAAGTGTGAGGCTTGCATAGCTGAAATGGAGGTAGCCCTTGAACTAGGGGCAATAAAGTATCACCCTTGAGAGGCTCGCTGGGCCGAAAACCCGGAAGGGCGACTCAGGCAAAAGTTAGAGCACAAAAAAAAAAAAAGAAGGAAAAATAAAAAGAAAAATGAAAAGCTCGCAAGGTTGAAAACCCGAAAGGGCGGCTTTGGCAAAAGTTAGAGCGTAAAAGGAGAGTGTCAATACCCGAGTGAACCTTAGCCAGAACTATGTAGAGCCTGTGATTCAGATAAACAACCCTTGAACTAGGGGCAAGAAGGTCAGATGTGAGTTAAATTTGAAGGAGCCCTTGAACTAGGGGCAAAAGGTTGGATGTGATCAAAGAGTTAAAACTGAATCGTCTCCCAATGAAGACCGCCAAGAAAGACCAAACCCAGAATTTGAGAGAATGAATTTTATTATTGAAGGACAGTCGAGTTCTTATCCACTACACTAGGGGCAACTGTAGACGTCCCCGAACGCCCCGGGAGGGTTAGGTCCCGTTCTGTTCATATTGGGGTCACTACAATTCAAGGACTCAAATGTCACGGTTCTTAATCTTGAACCGAAGAGTCCAAATCCGGCAAATCGTTTTGAAAACAGATTTTTTGAAGGAAGTGCCAAACATGGACTGCTTCGCCAGATACAGAGTCGCCACCTAAATATTTTTTAAAATGGGAAATTTAGGAAACCCTGACTCGGTGCCAAAGGCCACGTGTCCGTCATCACCAAAGTTGCCTCGGCTCGGGAACTTGGGTACGATTGGGGAAGGTCACTTCGTGAGCACCCCCGCTCGCCCGGTCAAAGACCGGCCTCTACTAACCATGATATCTGTTTTTGAAAACCTTGTGAGTTCTTATCCCAGTTATTAGCCTAGGTTACTATGTGATGCTCGCAGCAAACAAGTATAGACTGAGCTGCCTGAATTGGAACAAAACATTTCATGTTTGTTTGTTTGAAAATGGTTTGATGGTGCTACCCGCAGGTAGGCTAAGACGCGGATTTGCCACCCTCAGGTGGGCTTAGAAAACATGATTTTGCCACTATCTAGTGGGCTTAAAACAAACATTTGATGAATTGTCCAATCCAAGTAACTCAACCTCCACCCACAGGCATTCAAGGCAGTTATATCACATAAGCACATAGCCTCATGGCAAGCATGCTATCATGGCAACACTCACACGCATGCAAGGATGCTAAAGCATAAAACTTACCAAGTACTCCAAGCCAAAACAGAAAACCAATTAGAAATCAATGCATGATCCTAAATATACAGATATGCCTAATGCAACGCATGCAATAATGTAACTATAGCAGGCTCGGCTATTCTAAACATGGCATGTGGAATGCTACAACTATCATGTATTCAATTTGAAATTGAAATACAAATGCAGTTTGTATGATGCGCCGAGCCCGGTGCGTGCAAAACAGATGAATGATGCAAACATGCTGTCATACTGTATGCTAATTGAAATATGCCCTATATCTAACCATCATAAGCGGGTAAATAAAAGGGAAGAAAGACGTGGGGTTGGAAGACATACATCACACTCACCCACACTTATTACAGTTATGCCCTCGCGCAGAGGGTCCGAATAAATAATAATACAGTCCGAATAAAAGAATATTACAGTCCAAAATATACAGTCCGAATAATATACATATTCCTAATTAATTAACAAATTAACTAAGAAAGCTTTAAACAGGCATGCAAGCTAGGGGCTGCCTCGCTTCTGATGAATGATGTATGCCGGATTGTCTTTGCGTAGAAATCCACTGGGATGCCCAATTTAGCCTCTGTTTGCAATTGTTCTCGAAATGCGCGCCAGACTCTGAAAAGTTGCTGATTCCTTATTTTGCTGCAACAGAGAGCAGGAAAATGGCATAGCAATGTATTTCACAAATATATGCATGCCTCGATCCTCGTGCCACCAATCACGCATATCGATGCATGATGGCCGAGGAGTCGGATTGCACAACTCAATATAGGATGAATGCAGATAAATGCTACAACAAAACCTAACTCCATCATGGATAATCCGAAGTGTCGGTGACTTGGGAATTGAGACCCGTTCCGTCACTCGGAGTACAGAACGTACCTCGTTTCCCGTGCCCGGGCTAACTCCTATCCCGAACACAATGCAATATGCATGGTATGCATGAAATGCAACTAATATAATCCTAGCATGCTCAATGCTATGAAAATGAGATGCCTCGAAGTGCGTGTCAGACGGGCACGCATACTGAGGCGATGATCCTAAGGCATGAAATGGCATACACGATGCAATTGGACTTACACTAACATGAGAGAGCCTCAGCCACACTCACATAAGAGGCCGAATAAAAATGAAGTGCCTCGAA
Source organism: Camellia japonica (assembly GCA_030407325.1). Lineage (NCBI taxonomy): Eukaryota > Viridiplantae > Streptophyta > Magnoliopsida > Ericales > Theaceae > Camellia > Camellia japonica. The sequence goes on along the minus strand of JAPPVO010005670.1, from coordinate 16,145 downwards.
ATGCGTGCCCACGGGCGCGCAAATCGAGGCGATGCATACAGAATGCAAAATGACATGGAAATGATATATAATGAGGCTAAAATGAAATGCCTCGAAGTGCGTGCCCACGGGAACGCAAACCGAGAGAATGGCATACGGAATGCAATGCTGCGAAAATGGCATACAGAATGCAAAATGGACTTATACCAACATGAGAGGACCTCAGCCACTCTCATACGGGAGGCCGTTCGGATAAAAAAGAAGTGCCTCGAAATGCGTGCCCACGGGCGCGCAAACCGAGGCAATGTATTAAAGCATGAAATGTAGCATATGGCATATGGGAGATGTAAATTTCAGCAGCCAAAATGATGCAAAAACAGTCCCCGAATTATAGCAAAATTACACCCGATGCCCGAAATGCAATGTTATGCACCCGAAATGGCCTACAGCTATGCCAAACATGCACAATATGGACACGACATGTAAAGACAGATGCTAGGCAGCCCCTAAAATAGCATTTTTACAGTACAAAGAATGGCCAAACAACAATCACAAGTATGGCAAAAATAGCATGCAAAAATGGGGGAAAAGAGGGGAATAATGAAGCAAGTGATATGTACAATGCTCAAACTGAAAAATTCAGTTCTACAATATTAAAGAGGGACCAAAAATATGCACATATTCAGTAGATGATATCCCCCAATTCAGTATGTAGATATGCTCAACATAGCATGCAAAATAAAGCCAACAAAGGCTATAACATGAGATGCCAAAAGGATGCATCAAACAGTCTTGGACCCTTAACAAAATATGAATAGTAGGCCAAAATAAGACACTTTCCTAGCCTGATGAAGGCTCAAAACAGAAGCTAAACAAGCCTAACCAAGCATGCAATTTTACGGTAAATTGGAGGAATTGTGAAACAAGTATAAGGTAGAGTTACCAAACATGGTTGAGCCCTTCTTCAATATTGAAGAGGGGCTCAAACTAAGCCCACTCACAGTATATTTCATGCTCGAAAACAGATCACTCATAAGCTAAAAATAGCATGCAAGAGCAAGGGTAGAACATGAATTCAAAGCAAGTGGCATGCAGAGCATGAACACAAGGTTGACCCTTCTTCAATGTTGGAGAGGGACTCAAAATAAGCACAATATCAGTTCATGAGATGCTCCAAATCAGATCACAAACAGGTCAAATGAATCATGCAATTTCACGGTAAATATGGAGAATTACAAAGAAAGTGCATGATAGAGAGGCCAAACATGGTTGAGCCCTTCTTCAAAGTTGAAGAAGGGTTCAAAATAGGCCCACTCACAGTTTATATCAGGCTCTAAAATGGATCACTCATAATCCAAACAAAGCATGCAAAATATTGGCCTAAAGAGTGGTATTGAAAGAGGTGCATCATGGAGACACCAAACAGAGCTGAGCCCTTCTACAAAGTTGTAGGGGGGCTCAAAATAAGCCTAAAACCAGTAGGGGTCGGATCCCAAAACAAAAAGCAAATAGGGTAAAGAATTGACTCAAAGTTGTGCTCAAAAAAAGGAAATAGAGCCTTACCCTTGAAGATCTAACTTTGATGGCTTCTTGGCTTCAATTTGTTGATCCCTAGCCTTTGAAAATCACTCCTTTTCCGCTGAAATGGAGGTGGTGATGGTGGTGCTTAGGGTTGATGAAGAGAGGAGCTAGAAACTTGAAGCTTTTTAGGGTTTTTGGCTATGGAAATGGAGGTTTTGGAAGAGAGGCTCTTGAGATGAAATTTTGTAACCTCAACAAAGGAGCTGTCCAGCCCCTTAAGAGGACCAAAAAGGGTGTAAAAGGGGAGAGAAATGCATCCAAGCTTTCCCTCCCAAAATATCCCCCGGAGGACAGGGATATTTTGAAAAGCAGCTGGACAGCTGTAAAGGGTTCAAAAGCAGAAAGCTGGCCGGCCAGGTGGATTTCTTGAAGGTGGCCGGCCGGCCACCCCACTGGTCGGCCAGCCACTCCCCATGGCCGGCCGGCCATGGCCAAAAATGAAGTGAACAATTAATGGGCGGCCACCACATTTTGGTGTCCTCCCAGGTGTGTAGAACAAGGTTCCAAGGTTGGAATTTGGCAACTCTGAAACAGGAGTCACAACATTGAACTTGAAAGAGAGGCTCAAAAATGAAAAACACAATTACTGGCCGGCCATCACTTTTTAGGGTCCTCCCATGTGCCCTCATCACAAATATGTGGTTGTGGTTGGAAGAAAATGGCCCTAGGGTATTCAACATTAGCCCGGAAGTGAGCAAAACGGGCGCCGGAAGAGCATAACTGGTTTTCTGAGATAATTGCTGGCCTCCTACCCTCCAGTGATCTTCCTGGTGCTAAAACAGAGGTACCTGCCAAAATTGAACAAAAACTAATGCAAAATGAATGCTCGGGGGCCAAACCGCGAGGTTCGGGGCCCGAAAACCGGCTGTAAGCACCGAAAGTAGTATTCAGCCACGAAGTGGATATCTAAGACCCCAGTGTGCCTCGTTATGATAAAACAGAGGCACTTGCCAAAAATGAACAAAAATCGATGCGAAATGAATGCTCGGGGGCCAAACCGCGAGGTTCGGGGCCCGAAAACCGGCTGTAGGCACCGAAAGTGGTGTTCGGCCACAAAGTGGGTATCTAAGACCCCAGTGTGCCTCGTTATGATAAAACAGAGGCACTTGCCAAAAATGAACGAAAATCGATGCGAAATGAATGCTCGGGGGCCAAACCGCGAGGTTCGGGGCCCGAAAACCGGCTGTAAGCACCGAGAGTGGCATTCGGCCACGAAGTGGGTATCTAAGACCCCAGTGTCCCTCGGTATGATAAAACAGAGGCACTTGCCAAAAACCGGAGAAATCGGAGATGGTCGGGCGGTCCCGAACCGAGGCACACGGCCTGACGGCTCCGAAAATCGGGAACCGGGCTCCGAAATGGGCAAAATGGCCTACGGCCACAAAAAGTAGTGCACGGCCACTGAGAGATGATCTACTGGACCTCTCCCTCCCCGCAGGAAAGAAAACAGAGAAAACCGAGTCTGGTTCGCAAACCGAGGCAAGGCACAGAAGAGAGTTCGGAAGTCCGGAGGCAGGGCGCACGGCCGCGACTCTGAGACTTCTGAACGAGCACAACATGCAACATCACCGAGCGCTCAATCGGTGACGTCTGAGTCTTAAGGTCGGTCAAAAATGGGGTGTCTACAGTTGCCCCTCTTTGACAGAACTCGGAAGTCATAACAATGACGGGAGTGAATGTCAAAGCCCAGAGACGACCCATTTTTGATAAGGCCGAAGACTTAGACAATCATACAGGATGAACAGAGATATGCGCCCGCAGGCGTGCCCGCAGGCAAGGGGGAGCAAAATGCAAAGCGACATGCACAGAGCCGAATGATCATGCAGATGCAGCAAGCTGTAATGAAGCAAGTATTCGCAAATAGATGCAACAATTTTAAGCAAGAATGCAAAGCAACAACTACATTTCATGCAGTTAGGAATGCGGAGAATGATTCGATTCTCGTCGCGTCTCACACGGAGAAGATACGATACCTGCGCGATTCATCTGGTCGCACCAGCCTCGAATGAACCGTACATACAATATCGTGCCTGCAAAAATAGAGAAATTCAACAAGAACAATATGCTAACAACATATATTCAATATGATTCCTGTAATTCCAAAAGTTTGACACACGCAGTGTCGGCGAATGAATGCAACGCAATGCACGGACGGAACGTGCGTGACAACGCATGCTCAAACACAGAGGTATGGTACACCGAGCAAACATGCATGACAATGCAAAATATTCATAAGACTGCAAGTTATGTGCACAACAATGCAAAACGAGCACGAATCAGGGTGCCCATCGGTTGCGAAATAACGAGTAAGAAAACGCGCATTTCGGTGAAGACAACTTGATCGCGGCCTCTGATTCACCTCCCGGAGAGGTTACAACATGTTCAAAAGGATACACCTTGATTTTGATGAATAATGATGAGACACGTGTCAGAAATTGCAGCCCAAGTCCCGGCGGAGCAATTTCGCGCCAGAAAGTGCACTTTTCTTGAACTTTTTCGGGTCCCGGGAACTCCGATCTTCTCAAAATTTGCAGAGAGTAGGGGAGGGGGTGGAACACCACCGGCCAGTCATTTCCCTAGGAAGGCCACCGGCCAGGGGCAAAAAAGCTAATGGCCGGCCAGCCAGGAAAGGTGGTCGGCCGGCCACCTGCCCAAAGCAGGGGCATTTTGGTCATTTCGGCTATTTCTATATATACACACCTCCAATGCCTCCGAAATCACTCCCCTAAGTGTGAAATTCTCTCCTCTTGCTTCCCAAGCCATTTTCTTCTTCAGATCTGCATTTTATACGCGCCCCTCGGCCTTCCACGCAAGTTGTTTTCGCGAAATCCTTCAGTTTTAAGCACTTTGAGCCGACTAAAATTTGATTTCGGAGCTTCTCTTCTCATTTTCACCACCTGAGGTAAGTTTGTCTCAATATTTGGAAAATTTTCCCGGGAGTTGACTTTTGTTGACTTTTTTATTTCCGAGAGTTGACTTTTGTTGACTTTTTCAATTTTGGCTCATTTCTGCTCATTTTTGCTCCTTTTTGCAGATTTCTCGAAATGGCAGGCAATTTCCCTCACGGCGGAGGTCCTCCAGGCGCCGGAGATGATTTTGACATTATGGCACTCCCCCCGAGAGTCCGCCCTTTCATCCCCGAGAGAGACGCTCCGCTGGCACATGTGCTCCCGCGGGCGGTTTTCCGTCATTTCACCGAGTTCAATGATCGGGTACCCGGGGATCTTCTTTTGCGAGAGCCGGAGCAGCACCTCTCTCACGAGGCACGAGAGGTATTTTACTTCATTCTCTGTAATTTTTCTGCATTTTGTAGCTTTGCCATGCTTGAACACACGGTTGTAGCTTATGACATAGTACTTTGTTTGCACTCTGAACACGTAATTAAAACACTTGAATTGTTGAACACACGGCTCACTGACTGATAGATTGAACACACAGCCCAAAACACATATTTACTGAACACGCAGCCCAGATAGAAATAAAGTGAACAGGCCGCCCACTGATTAGGATTTTGAACACACAGCCCAAAACACTGATTTACTGAACACGCAGCCCAGATTTAGTGAACACGCAGCCCACTGATTTTTCTGAAATTTGAACACGCAGCCCAAATAACAAAATTACTGAACACGCAGCCCAGATATAAATTAAAGCGAACACGCAGCCCACTGATTTTTCTGAAATTTGAACACGCAGCCCAAATACCAAAACTACTGAACACGCAGCCCAGATTTAGTGAACACGCAGCCCACTGATTTTTCTGAAATTTGAACACGCAGCCCAAATAACAAAATTACTGAACACGCAGCCCAGATATAAATTAAAGCGAACACGCAGCCCACTGATTTTTCTGAAATTTGAACACGCAGCCCAAATAACAAAATTACTGAACACGCAGCCCAGATATAAATTAAAGCGAACACGCAGCCCACTGATTTTCTGAAATTTGAACACGCAGCCCAAATAACAAAATTACTGAACACGCAGCCCAGATATAGTGAACGCGCAGCCCACTGATTTTTCTGAAATTTGAACACGCAGCCCAAATAACAAAATTACTGAAACACAGCCCAGATATAGTGAACGCGCAGCCCACTGATTTTCTGAAATTTGAACACGCAGCCCAGATATAAATTAAAGAGAACACGCAGCCCACTGATTTTCTGAAATTTGAACACACAGCCCAAATAACAAAACTACTGAACACGCAGCCAGGTATAGATTAAAGCGAACACGCAGCCCACTGATTTTTCTGAAATTTGAACACGCAGCCAAATAACAAAACTACTGAACACGCAGCCCAGATATAAATTAAAGCGAACACGCAGCCCACTGATTTTTCTGAAATTTGAACACGCAGCCCAAATAACGAAATTACTGAACACGCAGCCCAGATTTAGTGAACACGCAGCCCACTGATTTTTCTGAAATTTGAACACGCAGCCCAAATAACAAAATTACTGAACACGCAGCCCAGATATAGTGAACACGCAGCCCACTGATTTTTCTGAAATTTGAACACGCAGCCCAAATAACAAAACTACTGAACACGCAGCCCAGATATAGATTAAAGCGAACACGCAGCCCACTGATTTTTCTGAAATTTGAACACGCAGCCCAAATAACAAAACTACTGAACACGCAGCCCAGATTTAGTGAACACGCAGCCCACTGATTTTTCTGAAATTTGAACACGCAGCCCAAATAACAAAATTACTGAACACGCAGCCCAGATATAGTGAACACGCAGCCCACTGATTTTTCTGAAATTTGAACACGCAGCCCAAATAACAAAACTATTGAACACGCAGCCCAGATATAGATTAAAGCGAACACGCAGCCCACTGATTTTATTTGCACACAGCTCATTCACTTCATTTGCACACAGCTCATTCACTTCATTTGCACACAGCTCATTCACTTCATTTGCACACAGCTCATTCACTTCATTTGCTGATACATGCATTCATTCTAAATGCAGGCTGGCTCTCGCACCGTGCGAGGTTATGGCTCCACTGCCGCGAGGGAGTGGTATGCTGAGCTTCCGGAAGCTGTCCGGGACTTGGTTGACTTTGCAGGATTCGGACCATTCTGCAGGGGTTATCACACTGTCATATCAGTAGGACATTGTTTGCTGCTCTGGCGGAGAGATGGTGGGACACCACCAATTCTTTCCATTTTTTCTGCCACCGGGGATATGACCATGACCCCATTAGACTTTGCTGTACTCACCGGCCTAGACGTAGGCGGTGACCCATTCCCTACGACGAGGATATGGTGAGTGGGAGGCTGCTTGGATTCATCTATTGGGGCTCGCCCACCTGTAGACAGAGCTTCCGGGAGAGTCCGGTATACTTGTTCATTGCACACACGGCGCACTTTGCATTCTGTATTTTGCCTTTAGCGCTTTGTATTCACATTCCGCACTGCTTTTCTCAGCTGTGGGTGTACGTATACTTTCCCACATTAGCTCCGGAGATGGAGGTGGCAGGACCTCTCATGACTCCGTTTTCCTTGATGTTTGAGGGCGAGCACCTATCGAGGCCTCGGGAGACTCTCTTTTCTCTACAATAGTATTTTGATACTGTGAGGACGACAGAGGTATTTCAGAACTCTCAGTTCCTTTCATTTTCATCTTTGATATGCTTTGTACATTCCTGATTTCTGATTGATTTATGCACTGGCTATCCGCAGATTACCTGGCAGCCCTGGCAGTCTTTGCGATGATCTGCAAAATCAGTACCCCGGAGGGTCGAGTGGTTCCCAGTATAGGTTCCTGCTCGAGGGACCAGTTGGCAGGGCTTGGTTCCTGGGGGAACGCTTCCAGCGTCAGATATGGGGGTATGATTCTCAGGACCCTCCCGCTGTACCTCCAGCCACCATGCGGACCGCCGATAGACTCTCTTCCCAGGAGGTCATCAGTGCTATGCAGGGCACCGACGCTTTGTTATATCTCATAGAGGGGGATTACACCACCTATCGCCGTGTATATCTGATGCCCCCCTTGACGGGAGTGCGGGCTCCGCCATTGAGGCCCACTGGCGCACCATCTTCGAGTCGTGCCCGTGCTGCAGACATCCCTTCTTCCAGCAGAGCTGGTGCATCTAGGGGTAGAGGCAGTTCTATTCCTCCGATCCCTTCGTCTCTTCATCCTCATGCTGGGTGGCCAGACATGCCGACCGAGCTGACGAGTTGGCGGTTTGGGACTCCTTACCAGGTCCCGCTAGAGCCTCCTCTCCTGACCACAGATATGTCAGAGACCCTGACTCACCCCCGGTATGTTTTCCAGCTTTGATTCATCAGTCAGATATTTGAACGTTTCCCTTACTGATAGTTTTGCATTTGTATTTGCAGCCTCCAGTTGAGTACACGGACGAGCTGCTCGGGATGTTAGCCACATTCGAGGGCATGATCCTACGGAGGGAGGGACATCTAGCCTCATGGGCGTGCAGGTATTGTCCAGTTTTTCTGCAGTTGCATATTTCTCATAACATATTGGTTTTGAACATTCTGCTGTATTGATAGTCTGCGTAGAGCACATCTGACACAGACCCCACTCACATATTGTACTTGTATCTGCTTCTCATATTTGAACTGATGCATTGAACTCTTCACTTTCAGATGCCTCCCGTATGTGCTCCGTCGCAGGCCAGGCCACCCGGCCTTCTCAGAGCAGTCGAGGTGCTGGGCAATCCAGGCCTTTTCGAGGAGCGGGGCCATCTAGGCCTTCTCGGGAGCAGGGCCATCTAGGCCTGTCCGAGGAGCTCGAGGAGCGGGTCGTCTCGCAGACGCAGGGCACCATTGTCGAGGATGAGGAGGAGGAGGTTGCAGACCGTGAGTCAGAGACATCTCCTGGGGAGGGAGGCTCCGGTCTTGGTTCCGGGAGTGGAGGCGAGGCCGAGGGGGATCCGGAGGATGACAGCTCTGATCCGGATGGTGATGATGGTGCAGAGGTTATCCCACAGAAGAGGATGAGAGGGCCCCCTCCTTCCCGTTCCCGAGGATACTGATGTTATTTCCTGCTTTATTTTACTTTTTTAGCTAGTAGTTTGTAGCACTTTGCACACTGTTAGGCAGTTCTCTTTTCTGTAAAACTTGTACCTTTATTTGTTGTAAAACATGATGGAATGAAACAGCTTTTGAAAAGATGTTTGTATTTGAAATTCTTAGCATCGCATCGCATCGCATCATTTTGCACAAAAAAGGAATTGAATAGAAATGTGCTATGTATTTACCAGGTCAGGTAATGAACCGACGCAACAAATCAAACAACTCGACTCACTAAGAAATAACAGAATCTTAGCAAGTTTACAACTCGATAAGCAAAATACAACAATGTTAACGACTCGATAAACAAGACTCGACAAAATTGCGTAAACAAAGAGTAACAACTCAAAGCACAAAAAGCGACAGCTCGACAAAACTTACAACTCGATAAACAAAACAACAACTCGATAAGCAAAAACACAACAAAGCGTGCTTCGGACTGACAATCTGGATGATGGAACGTATCCGAAATTGATAGAAATGGAGGCCTTCGACGTTCCCGATGCCCAGAAATGCTTCAAACTTCGTTCCGGGGGCAAACAGGACCAATGCATGGCCGAAAGCATTTTGTAGCTAGAGATTAGAGGGTGGCCGCCTACTAGGATAGATGGCCGGCCGGCCACTTCCCCCGCAACCTCCAGAATTTCGACAAGTGTCCCTTGAATAGTGTTTTACCCCTCTTATAAAAGCCCCAACCTTGGAACTTATTCATTTCATCATCGTTTCTCACAAAATGGAGGCATTTCTTGCAGAAAATCTCACATCTTGGATTTCCTCTTTAGATGGCTCAGAAAAGTTGAACTTCCGAGGTTTTGGCTTGAATGCACTATTCACGCTGCGCCAGACTCCGCTACATCTTCCTTTCCTCCATGCCGCGGCAAGGTTTTAGAACCCGGTGACGCACGTCTTCAGCTTTGGCGGACAAGAGGTATGTCCTACTTTTGAAGATTTTCAAGCCTTGATGGAATCCGAGCGAGGCGAGGAAATCTTGCCCCAGTTCAATTTCGGCTATGCGCAGGCCTTAGGGCGGATGTGCGGACTCAACGCGCATGATGCTCGATCCCTGATTGGTAACGGAATGTTGGATATCCCAAGCTTGATTTACCGATTCTCCGATGCCGGTGACCGTAGCGACCATCATTGGCAAGGCTTCCGACAGCATGCCCTTTGCTTGTGCATGCTATCTCATTTTCTGTTTGCCTCCAGCTTCGGAGGATCCGACGTCCGTCTAATTGAGGTGGCCCAGGGCTTGAAAGAAGGAAGAAGTTGCGTCGCCATGACCTTGGCAGAAACACTGATGGGCCTGGATACTTTCTACCGTGGGGAGACAACCAGGTTTGCAGGGAGTCCACTACTGCTGCAGGTAATGTTTCCCACCCAAGCTCACATATGTATTTGCTCACATCACTCGGCCCTCAGGCTCGGTTTTTCTCACACAACCCTCATCTTACTTTTCTCTCATCGTACATCTCTCTATTCTTTATTCTCTCATTTTTCATCCCTCCCCAGATATGGTTGATGGATAAATTGCAAGTTGTAGACTCTTGCCCTGCTTACTCAGCTCACGGCTACTTCTTTCGGCAACGCCTAGTCAATGCCCCTGATGAGAGCTGGTGGTTTGAATGGATGTGCAATTTGTCAGCCGAACGCATTGCTTGGCGCTGCCCTTGGCTCAATCTCCTGGCGATGAGCTACAGCATGTCTCGACAGGTCGGGATTCGACTGATCGGCTTGACTCACTATGTGTTCTATTTCCCATTCTGCATTCTGCGCCAGTTTGGCCGTGATCAGACTTGCCCACCAGAGGGGATAGAATATCCGGCTACATTTCCAGTTCGAGGCGCACAGCTGGCTCGGCAGGCCGCTGCGTGGAGAATTAGAGAACTTCTGGCTCCTGCTCCCACTTTTAGTTGCACTTTGTCTGACGAGTGCTGGGACTGGCTCAACGAAGAAGCACAGGTTGGGCCTAGGTCGGCATCAGAGGCTTCAACTAGCTCTGGCAGGGGGCGCAGGGACATCTGACTTGACTGTGCCCCGGATTTATTGCTTTACTAGTACTTTCAAGTTTTCTTCCTGAGTGTAATAAAAAGCAACTTCAATTGTATGCAAGAGCAAGAGAACTCTATTTTGAAATCAATGAAATTGAAGGTTGTGGTACTGAAAATTCTCCGTTTTGGTCAAAAAATGGTCTTAGTTGTAAAAAAGATTAATTTGAACAAAGTCAACTTTTATTAAAACTTTTCAAAACTATTTTCGATATGGATCAGAACTGGACACACCTGAGATCTGTCACTGAAATGTACAACGCCGAATCCTAGCAACTGAAAAGTTGCCCCTAGTTTGAATGGTACCGCAACACTTCATTGCAACGGAAAGTTGCCCCTAGTCTGAATAGCACTGTACCGGAGATCACGATAAATGCTGATGAACAGAGATGACTGAGATTATCAAAATAGACAAAGTTGATCGGGGAAAAGATTGTGGCTGAACTCCAAGACGAAGTTGCCTACGTATCCCAAAGGTGGGAATCAAGCCTTACGTAGTTCAGGTTTGGGTTCGCTCGGGTATTTTTACTCTCCTTTTGCGCTCTAACTTTTGCCAAGGCCGCCCTTTGCGGGTTTTCAACCTTGCGAGCTCAGTTTTTATGATTTCAAATTTTCTGTGCTTTGCATTTTGCCTAGGTCGCCCTTTCGGGTTTTCGGCCTAGCGAGCCTCTCAGGGGTAGTATTTCTTCAACTTGTCCATGTTGATCGGTTGGGAAAACTCTAAGCCATCTAGATCCATCAGAACCACAGCTCCACCAGACCAGATTGACTTGATGATGTAGGGACCAGTCCAATTGGGTCTGAACTTGCCCCTTGGGTCATGGATGGGAGCTCGGTTGTCTTTGAGCACCAAATCTCTGTAGTCACCCCATTTTTGACCGACCTTAAGACTCAGACGTCACCGATTGAGCGCTCGGTGATGTTGCATATCGTGCTCGTTCAGAAGTTTCAGAGTCGCGGCCGTGCGCCCTGCCTCCGAACTTCCGAATTCTCTTCTGTGTCTTGTCTCGGTTTGCGAACCAGGCTCGATTTTCTCTGTTTTCTTTCCTGAGCGGAGGGAGTGGTCCCGTAGACTATCTCTCAGTGGTCGTGGGCTACTTTTCGTGGCCGTAGGCCATTTTGCCCATTTCGGAGCCCGGTTCCCGATTTTCGGAGCCGTCAGGCCGTGTGCCTCGGTTCGGGACCGCCCAACCGTCTCCGATTCCTCCGATTCTTGGCATGTACCTCTGTTTCATCATAACAAGGCACACTGGGGCCCCTGATGCCCACTTCGTGGCCGTATGCCACTTTCGGTGCTTATAGCCGGTTTTCGGGCCCCGAACCTCGCGGTTTGGCCCCCGAGCATTCATTTCGCATCGGATTTCTCCGGTTTTTGGCAGGTACCTCTGTTTTATCATTCCGAGGAACACTGGGGCCTCTGATGCCCACTTCGTGGCCGAACGCCACTTTCGGTGCTCACAGCCCATTTTCGGGACCCCGCGCGGTTTTGGTCCCCGAGCTTTCGTTTTGCATTAGTTTTTGTTCAATTTTGGCAAGTGCCTCTATTTTATCATTTCGAGGAACACTGGGGCCTCTGATGCCCACTTCGTGGCCGAACGCCACTTTTTATTTAGAGCAAAATATCTAGATATTTTGAAAGATATTTTGAAAGATATTTAGAGCAAAATATCTAGATATTTTTCCCACCTTTTTGCCCTCCTTTTTCACCCCTTTTCTTGGCCATATAAACCAACAGCCACCAGCTGGTTTAAGGGTTAGAAAAAAATCCTTGGAGCCTTGCATATACATCTCCTCCATTCCTCTCTTCCAAAAAGCTTCAAACATCCAAGTCTTGGCACCATTTGTTCATCAACACCTAGCATCACCATCACCATTCCATTTCCAGCAGCTAGGAAGGTTTTTCAGAGGCTAAGAAGCAACAAATTTGGTCCAAGAAGCAACAAAAGAAGTTGTCTACAAGGGTAAGCCCTCTTTCCCTCTTTTCTAGCCCTATTTTGGCTCATTTCTTAGACCTATTTTCTTATGGTTTTGAGCTCCGAGATTAACTGGAAATGTCACTATTTTGAGGTGTTCTTCATGTTTGTTTAAGGTCTCAACATCATTTGGCATCTCCTTCATGTACTTGCTTCAATAGCATCTTTTATGCCAATATTTTGCATGAAATATCTAGCTTATGAACGATCTGATTTCGAGCATGACATAAACTGTGAATGGGCTTATTTTGAGCCCCTCTTCAACATTGAAGAAGGGCTCAACCCTGTTTGACCTCTTTATCATGCACTTGCTTTGTATTTCCTTCAAATTACCGTAAAATTGCATGGTTTCTTTGGCCTGTTTATGATCTGATTTTGAGCATGCCATTAACTGAGGTTGAGTTTATTTTAGGTCCCTATACAACATTGTAGAAGGGATCAAATTGGTTTGAGGCCTCCATGTTGTACTTCTCTTTATACCTCTCTTTGGCCCCATCTTGAATGCCTTTTTGAGCTTACTTAGCTCCTGTTTTGAGCCATCATCAGTACTGAAAATATCCTTATTTTGGCCTTCTCATCATGTTTTGTTAAGGGTCTAAAGTTTTTTAATGCATGCTTTTGGTACTTCATGTTGTACCCTCCATTTTTTCCGTAAAATTGCATGCTTTGTTAGGCTTGCTTAGCTTCTGTTTTGAGTCTTCATCAGGCTTAGAAAGTGTCTTGAAATGACCCATTCTTCATATTTTGTTAAGGGTCCAAAGTTTTTTGGTGATTTCTTATGGTACCTCATGTTGTAGCCCTTTATTGGCTCATTTTTGCATGCCATTTTAAGCATATCTACATACTGAATTGGAGGATCTAATCTACTGTAAATGTGCATGCTTTTGGTCCCTCTTTAATTTTTTAGAACTGATTTTTCTGGTTTGAGCATTGTATATACTACTTGCTTTGTAATTCCCCTCTTTTTCCCCGTTTTTGCATGCTAAGTTTGCCATACTTGTGGTTGTTTTTTTAGCCTTGATTTGTACTGAAAAAAAGCCATATTTGGGGCTGCCTTGCTACTAGTTTGCATGTCATGATCATGTTGTGCATGTTTAGTATGGCCGTAGGTCATTTCGGGTACTTAAAATCACATTTCGGGATGATTTCATGCATTGGTTGTCATTTTCGTATCATTTTGGGGCTGTTTTCCCCTTCATTTAGGTGCTGAAATTTGGTTTGCATGCTTGCATATCATTTCCCGTGCCATTTCATGCCTTCGGGCCATGCCTCGGTTTGCGTGCCCGTGGGCACGCACTTCGAGGCACCTCTGTTTTATCCGACGGCATCTGATGTGAGTGTGGCTGAGGTCCACTCATGTTAGTATAAGCCCAATTTGCATTTCCATCTCATTTTATCATTGCCTCGGTATGCGCGCCTGTGGGCACGCATTTCGAGGCACTTCATTCTTATCCGACGGCCTCCTATGTGAGTGAGCTGAGGCTCTCCCATGTTGGTGTAAGCCCATCGTGGCATTCCGTATGCCATTTCATCTCATTTTATCATTGCCTCGGTATGCGCGCCTGTGGGCACGCATTTCGAGGCACTTCGGTTTTATCCGATTTGCATTTCACATCATTGCCTCGGTATGCGCGCCTGTGGGCACGCATTTCGAGGCACTTCGGTTTTATCCGATTTGCATTTCACATTATTGCCCCGGTTTGCATGCCCGCTTGCGCGCATTTCGAGGCATCCCATTTTCATAGCATTGTGCATGCTAGAATTGTATATTAGCTGCATTTCATACATATCATGCATATTGCATCGTGTTCGGGATAGGAGTTAGCCCGGGCACGGGAAACGAGGCACGTTTCACGGAACGGGTCTCGATTCCCAGTCACCGACACTCCGGATAACCCATGATGGAGTTAGGTTTTCATTGTAGCATTCATGTGCATTCATTCTATAGTGAGTTGTGCAATCCGATTCCTCGGCCATCATGCATCGGTATGCGTGATTGGTGGCACGAGGATCGAGGCATGCATATATTTGTGAAATACATTGCTATGCCCTTTTCCTGCTCTCTGTTGCAGCAAAATAGAGGATCAGCAACTTTTCAGAGTCGGGCACGCATTTCGAGAAACACTGCAAACAGAGGCTGAATCGGGCATCCCAGTGGATTTCCGCGCGAGGCAGCCCAGCATACATCACTCCATTATCCGGAACGAAGCAAGGCAGCCCCTGGCTTGCAAGCCAATTTTAAAGCTTTCTTAGTTTAATATAGAAATCTGTATTATTTCGGACTGTATTGTTCTGTAATTTCGGACTGTATTATTTATTCGGACCCTCTGCGCGAGGGCAAAACTGTAATAAGTGTGGGTGAGTGTGATGTATGTCTTCCAACCCCACGTCTTTCTCCCTTTTATTTACCCGCTTACGATGGTTAGATATAGGGCATATTTCAATTAGCATACAGTATGACAGCATATTTGCATCATTCATCTGTTTTGCATGCACCGGGCTCGGCGCATCATACAAACTGCATTTGTATTTCAATTCCAAATTGAATACGTGTTAGTTGTAACATTCCACATAACATGTTTAGAATAGCCGAGCCTGCTATAGTTTGCATTTTTGCATGTGTTGCATTAGGCATTTCTGTATAGTTAGGATCATGCATGATTTCTAATCAGCTTTTGTTTTGGCTTGGAGTACTCGGTGAGTTTTATGCTTTAGCATCCTTGCATGCGTGTGAGTGGTTGCCATGAATAGCATGCTTACCATGAGGCTACGTGCTTATGTGATATAACTGCCTTAAATGCCTGTGGGTGGAGGCTGAGTTACTTGGATTGGAACAATTCATCAAATGTTTGTTTTAAGCCCACTAGATAGTGGCAAAATCATGTTTTCTAAGCCCACCTGAGGGTGGCAAATCCGCGTCTTAGCCTACCTGCGGGTAGCACCTTCAAACCATTTTCAAACAAACAAACATGAAATGTTTTGTTCCAATTCAGACGGCTCAGTCTATACTTGTTTGCTGCGAGCATCACATAGTAACCTAGGCTAATAATCGGAATAAGAACTCACAAAGTTTTCAAAAACCGATATCATGGTTAGTAGAGGCCGGTCTTTGACCGGGCGAGCGGGGGTGCTCACGATGTGACCTTCCCCAATCGTACCCAAGTTCCCGAGCCAACTTTGGTGATGACGGACACGTGGCCTTTGGCACCGAGTCAGGGTTTCCTAAATTTCCCATTAAAAAATATTTAGGTGGCGACTCTGTTATCTGGCAAAGCAGTCCATGTTTGGCACTTCTTTCAAAAAATCTGTTTTCAAAACGAATTGCCGGATTTGGACTCTTTGGTTCAAGATTAAGAACCGTGACATTTGAGTCCTTGAACTGTAGTGACCCCAATATGAACAGAACGGGACTTAACCCTCCCGGGGCGTTCGGGGACGTCTACAGTTTCTGGCGACTCTGCTGGGGATTTAGAGAACTTGACTCGAACTCATGATATCTGCTTTTGACTACGCTTGTGTG
>JAPPVO010005669.1:0-25398 GCA_030407325.1 Camellia japonica | reverse complement strand
AGCTTACTGATTCAGATGTCGAATCACCCTTTTCCACCTTCGAAGCCATCTTCGAAACTGGCCGTGGAGGTAAGTGCTTGGTTCTGATCGCATGCTTCGAGCTTGATTCTGGCCTTTGATGGAGGTGGCCATTTTCTGTTCTGTGTGAGGTTGGTCTGGGGGGCCAATCTCTGGCTTTAGTCCCATAACCTGAACTCCTCTCCAATCTTCTTTCGGAATGGCTGCTCTCCATTCTGTAGTAGTTAGGTCGCCTAGATTCATGCAAGGGCCTCTTACCTTTATCACGCATTCTGTCTACTGCAGGCTCAACCACTAATGGTCGCTGCCTATCACTAGCCGGATACGGCCTTTTGTTGTAAGCATTGGTTGACTTAGGGCGTCTCTGAACATCCCTATAGTATTGCTTCCCATCAATTGGAAGCCCCTTCAACCATTTGTAGCTTAGTCTGCATCTGGGACACATCCTTTGCATTACAGCTGCTTCCAAGGAATCGTCATCCAGTACTTCTTCATCAGAGTGTTCCTTCTGATGTGAGGAACCTTGTCCAACAACTGGCGGGTTTCTAGTCTCCTTCTTGGCAGCTGTCTGGTTGGCAATATGCATTTGCACATTGACCTCTTCCAATTCCTGCAGAGATAAATTCTGAAAGTTTGGTACAACCACATTAGCTGCACTTTCTCCAACTTCTGGAAATGGGTTACTGTCAATTCCTATGGCTTTCTCTGTTTTGGCTGGGAACTTCAGACTTCCTTTCCGGATTTGCTCTTGGATCCTGTCTCGAAAAACAATGCAGTTTTTAGTCGAGTGAGATCAAGAATTATGCCATTTACAGTATACTTTTCCTTTAAGTTCATCAAGAGACGGCAGTTTTACCCCTTTTGGTAACTTAAGAAAATTGGCTGCAAGCAAATGATCAAAAATGTCATCTGCTTTTGTTAAATCGAAAGAATACTTTCTGTGAAAGTCTTTCTTTTTAAACTGCTAGTCGATGGTTGTATCCTTATGAATTAATGCTTCACAGATTACGGGTTCTTTGCCCACAATCTCTGCTGCATCGATCTCATAATTGGGATCTCTATAATATGTCTTATACGAAGCATTGTTTCGATCTTGTTCTTCTTCTAGTAATGCTTCATATCGAGACACTTATAGGTTAGTTCGACCAAATCCCTGAATTCAGTTGAGTCAAACTTTTTTCGAAGCCTGGACTCTAAAACCGTTTTGAGCCAATCTTACAAATTCTGGCTCTGGAAGGATGACTCTACATTTATTTCGAGCCCTTTTAAATCTGGCAATGAACTGAGTAGCCTTTTCTTCAGGCCTTTGACTCAATCTTGCCAAGTCTGCCATGGACACCTCTGGCTCCGATTGGAAGAATTGGCATGAAATGCCTCTTCCATTTGTTGCCAAGTTTGAATGGAGCCAGGTGTAAGGTTGATATACCATACAAATGCTCCCCCAGTTAAAGAGTTTGGAAATAATCTCAGTTTTATGTAGTCATGATTAGTGAATTCACCACATTGAGCAGCGAATCTGGCAATATGCTCTACTGTTGATTGATTTCCAGTTCCATAGAATAGGGTAAAATCTGGTATTCTGAATCCTCTTGGGTATTCATGTACCCTATCTACCCACTCTGGGTATGGTTTTCTGTATACAGGAGTCTGGACCCCCCGAGCCATCGGTCCACACATCTCCCTAACAATATCAGCAATTTGGTCCCTAGGAACCATATTTTGGGCTTGCTGAACCACTACTGGAGGGGCAAACACAGGGTTTGGTGGACAAACTTGTGCCTGTGGTCCTCTTGGTCCAAAAGGTGGTATATTTGGGACTGGTTGTCCCTGTGGTGCAGGTTGCTGTTGGGGGTATGGGTAACCCCTTTGAGCTTGTCCTGCGAAAGGGCCTGCGAAAGGTGTTGGGACAGGCGTTGCGTCCCTTCCATTTGTGGGAAAACCTTCCAACCCCCCGGGTATAAATTCGAATAACGGGTTATTATACCCCCTAGTGCCAGGTATGGCTTCGAACATGGGATTTGCCACCATTCTTATGCCAGTTTCTTGTACTTGGCCAGATCCACCACCTTGTGTGGCTTCATTGTTGAGTACTGAGGCATTTTGGCCTACTACAGGCCTTGAAATGGGTTCATACCAAGACTGAGGCGATGGTCTTTCATAGTTCTGAGTACTAGTCTGACCATTAAATTGTCCATTAACTTGCATAGGCTGTTTTTCTCTAGCCAATCTTTGCTGAGGGACATTTAAAACTTCCTCTGTGTGCCTTGTATTTGTTGGTTGGTGGTTATTCATTCGATCCAAAAGGATGTTGCCACCTTTCCATTGTGTTCATTAATTGTTGTCCATAGCATCTACCAAACCATCCCATGGATTTGTTGGCTGGGTAGATGGAACGGTGGATGGTCCAATTCCTTGGTTTCGTCCAATATTATGAACATATGGTTCTTGTCCAGAAGTACTGGTCTGTTTGACCAAAGGTTCTGATAGCATAGGAGTCTCCATAGGATGTGTTACCACATTCTCCTCTGGATTAGGTATCTCTACCTCTCCTTCTACGCCTTCTTCCAGGCGTTCATTTTCTCCTTGTCGTCTTCGTCTAGCCATTTTAACAAGTCCCACTGGGCGTGCCAAAAATATATGTTGGCTTTTTGGCTTTTCGAAGGGTATTTTTGTAAATGCGAGCGTGCCAGCAAGGATCAATCAGTCCTTACAGAAATTATAATTGCCAACAAATTATCAGACGATTGTGTTTTAGTTCTTTCAGCCTCAATGAAGAGGACTTTTACTGGTGGCTTGACTTAGGAGAAATTAAGAGAAATAACAGTTAACATGAAGAATAATCGAAGTATTTCATTAAAATGAACACTTACAATAATCCAAACTTAGCCTCGAAGAGGTTTACAGCGACAGTCTACTTGAATCTACTTGAAACTACTCCTATGAATCGAAGTGCAGTGCTGGTATTAAAGTGCAGGTATTTAAAGAACAAGAAATGTAAAACTGGAAAGGAAAATATGAAGTAAAGACTGGTTTTGTATGATCTGAGTCTGGGGGCTTTTCGGAGGGCTTCCCTGCTATTTATACTTGTCAAAGATGACCTTCGAACTGCACTTCCAACCGTCGAACTGCTCCTCCATGATCGATAATCATGCTGCCTCAGAAGTAGCCCCACTACGCCATCTTTTGCAGTTGAGCTTCCCTCCTGTATTTGAATTTGAATATGAGTAACCGTTGAAGCCACGTCACTTTATATCTCTTTACTGATCTAGTGCTACTTAGATCACGGAAGAACCAATGTTCATTGCCACGTGTTCGATCAAGATCGAAGACTTGAATTATCTTCCCATGATACCCTTATTCTGCCACGTGTCAAGCTGTGATTTGGCTTTTACAAAATATGTAGCCAACATTTTCCAACACTTTTTTTTCTTTATTCCATCAACCCCCCCCCCCCCAAAAAAAAAAAAAACCAAACACAAACACACACACCCAAAAAAAAAAAAAAAAAAAAAAAGAAGACGCTAGGGTGCTTTTTACCTCAACAGCTTAGTTTAATATTATGTCTTTTATTTATTAAAAAAATGAAAATGAAACCAAAAATAAAAAAAATAATATAATAATAAGGAAAGAGGAAGAATTAATTTCTTTTATGGTTCCTTAATCAAACCAAATTACAAAGAGCCAAAATGTTTTGAGAATTTTATTTATTTATTTATTTATTCGAAACTAACCTCGGATGCCACACGTTTTAGAAAAACATTTCAAGTTGTTGAAGAACCATTTTCTCACAAACATAAAAATGGAGCTATTACAGTACACATTTGCATGCACCTTATCACCATATATATATAATTGGAGTAAATTATAATTACATCATATAAGATTTGTTTAAAATAAAAGTAAGCAGTGGATATACCGATCTGTTTAAACTGACCGATCCAAACCGATCTGTCATATTTTGAACGGATGCGTGATGACGAGCGGATAGTTGCTGATTGATTTTTTCCAATCCGCCTAGTTTTGGACGAATGGTGGATTTGAGGTTCCTTTGACCGCAACCGAACTTCCAAACCGCTAGCATCCCTAATAATTTCTAAGATTTTGTGTTTTCAATTTGTTTAGATATTCTATTTGTGTTTTCAATTGAAAAATAATTTAAATATTCTGTGAAATATATTCTGTTGAAAAAGAGTTTTCAACTTGAATATATTTTTTGAATTGAAAAAAAATAAATGTATTATTTATCTATATTTTTTGGTTTTTAAATCTAACTCTAAAAATAATAAATAAAAAAGATGATATATGCTGATTGGTTTTTGTTTCCAAAAACAAATATAGATGTAGCAATACAGAGGCATACAATCTCTATTACTGCTCTGTTCACAGTTTTGGTGGTTTGAATTATTTTTATATTTTAAGAACCACAGATTGTAATACTTTATGTGGATGAGGCATGCTGTGATTGTAATATGTGGATAAGCCATACGGTGATTGCAATATTCTTAAGTTTGAAACTTTTTTCTTTGGATAAGGCATACAGTAATTGTAATACATTTTTAAGTCATTGACTGTAATACTTTTTTATTATTATTATTTATTTTTTTTATTTTTTGAGGAAGTGCACAACTTGAATTATGTTGAAAATTTATAAAATATTAAACCGCCAAACCGATTCGCATCCATCTGCCAATCCACTAATCCGCTCAATCCATATCCACCAGATTGGCGGACGGATGGCGGATTGAAGGTTCTGTGGCCGCAACTAACCCTCGCCCACCCATAGTTTAAAATACAAATTACTCATTGTGGTTCTGAAAAGTACATTCTACCCCATGAGCTTTCGAATTTTATAACAAATAACTCCTTTTATTAATAAATTATTAACTCAATTAACAGTTTTTAATAATGTTAAAAGGATAATTCAATTATTAATTCATGTACAGGAGGGCATTTGTGAATTTGAATTTCTCGATTAATTATGTTAAATAAATTTTTTTAACAATGAGGTATTTGTACTTTTTCAAACACAAAATTGCTAAAAAGCCAACGTAAGGAGAGCATAAGGCATTAGGCCCAGTGGATATTTTTTAAGTTGGTGAGAGTTCTACCCTTTGTGAAATAATTTGGTGAGAAGTCATTTTTATTGTTTAGGAGGACATTTTGTTTGCAATTTCATCCCTTAATTTACCTGTTGACTTTTTTTTCTAGCTGTTCAAATTTATGTCTATCTGTTAAAAACTTTTCCCTATCTGTTAAATTTTTTACTTTATATGTTTAAATTTTTGCACCTCTTCACTCTATGTGCGTGTATATGTGTGTGTGTTGAAATTCTCATTTTTTTTTACTTATTTGAACAGATCATATTCACTGTTCAAAAAAATTATTTGTTCAATTTTTTTTTCTATCTGTTAAAAATATTTGTCCATGACTTCACTATCTATTGGAATATTTTGCTCTTTTCCCTTATCTGTTGAGCCACTACATATGTGTTCAATGCTATTACATATCTCGTCAACAACATTCATCATTATCAATAACCTCATCACAACATTCATCATCATTAGCAATAACAAAAATAAATAAAATAAAAAGAGAGAAGGCGAGAGAGAGAGAGAGAGAGAGAGAGGATTCTTATCTATTCTAAAAATAGGGAAAAAAAAAACTTCAATCTAAGATCTAAAATGAGAAAGAGTAGATCTGGATCAAATCTCAAATCTCAAAACCCTAATATATATATATATATATATATATGTTCAAATCTACAAGAGGTTTTTCGGCTTCGGTAGTTAGGGACAGAGTGGGAGGGATGGTGAAGGAAGATCTAGTGGCTACAACGAACTCCGATCTCGTAGAAATAGAACCAAAGGCGTGCTTTGACGCTAACACCTTCTGACCACCAAATCTGCATTGCTCCAAATCTTTGTTGTTCGGCTTTAACAGATTTGAGGCCTCATTAACCAAATATTCAAAATCTCCTTCTTTTTTCATCTTCTTCCACGAAGCCACCTTGTTCCTATGTTTGAAAGTCAACTCAGTCTTCCCAATTCAAAGTCGAAACTCATACCTCTGCAAACTACAAAATTTCACTTTCTTGGAATCCAATTTCAAAACCCTAGCGCCCTCCAAGCTATTCCATTCTTACCGAACCACTATAGCTCTCAAAACATCCTGATTCAAAAACATCACAACAATCCATACCAAACGAGTTAGATTCAACACACACAAATGCGCGCACACACATAAAAACAACTTAATTAAGAGATTAAAAACAATAATTAAAAAGAAATTAATATGAGCCTAGAAGAAATAAGAGGGTTAAGGACGAAACTCGTTGCTGATCTTGGGAAAAACAAAGTGAGAGATATTTAGGGTTAGGTGAATAGTTATTGATGTTAGGGTTTCCAAGACAAGAAAAGAGAATTTGAAGGAGAGAGTGAAAGTGGGTTTGATCATGATTTTGAGAATAGGGTTGTTGATTGTCAACGAATGTTGATGACGATGACTAGTAGGCATTCCGGGATTGGAGGTTTGAATCAGGCACTTTGGTCGTACACTACAAACGGTTGTTGTTGTTGTGGTGTTCCAGATCTTCGTTCTTCTCTCCAACTCAAACAATGACACTGAAGGGTCGTCGCCATGTGCGACGACCGAATATATGATGGTGGGTGGAGCATGAGAGGAAGAAGGAGGTGTGAAGAAGGATGGAGGGTGTGTTGGTAGAGATGTTTAGGGAGGTTCTAGCGGAGCTCGATTGCGAGTATCAGGGTTGTGAATCGGTGGAGAGCTCAAAGCCATAGCGACGATGTAATCAAAGCCCTAGCAGAGGCACCAGATGAGGGATGAGTCAAATCGCTTGTAGCTGCTGCCGCAATTGTTGAACGAAGAAGCCACGACGGAAGATCTTAGGCATACGACGATGGATGCTACCAAAGTTAGGTTTTCGACCGTGAAGAGAGAGAGAGAGAGAGAGAGAGAGAGAGGTTTTGTTAAAAGAAGAATGGAAAAAAGAAAAGGGTTTGGTCTATGTGAGTATCGTGTATGATATATATATCTGGGGATATTTTGGTCATTTTGTCTAAGCTTGTCCTTTTGGACCAAGCTTTCCAGCCCCTAGACCTTTGGCCAAACAAAATTGGAATTTGGATTTATGGACCGAATGTCATTTTTCAAATCAAATAGAGCAATTCATATTTAAATCAAATCTCAAAATGATTCATAACTTCTTTTTTTTCCTCAAAATGATCCATAATATTTATCATCACAAAAAATTCGTAACATTTGTACATCTTTCATAACATAGTCACAATTTGTTACATAATTACAATGGTTAGTAATTTTCACTTTATGAGTGCATACCATAGATCAATAATAACGTTTACCATAAACTGACATAATACACACAAGAAATATTTAGATCAGTAATAAATTTTACTATGAAGAAACATAATACACAATAAATATTCGTAACTTTCACCACAAACAAACAATCACAATGTTTTTTTTGTTTTTATGATGTGCCTCTTTTTAAGGTGCACACTCTAGATTTCTCCAAATAAAAATAAAAATGAGTTACAATTACACCTCTTGAAATTTGTCAAAAATATGTATTCGCTCCTCACGTTTTGAAGAATACAAATGCTCCCTTATTAGAATTTTTCTTGCAATAGACATAACAGAAATAAATTACTCAAACACTCTCTAATACCAAAAAATGAAATTATAATCATACTAACTACTAAATTTTCCTCTCTACACCACCATAATGTTCCCTAATTCTTCTTAACGACACATCAGATACATGTAGATACTAATGATAGTGGTGTTGATTGATAGTGGGAGAAGGTGATGCAATGGTTAGGCAAAGTGCTCTTACTAGTTGAGAGATAATGGGAAATAAGGAAGGTGAGATAGAAAAATAAATAAATAAATAAAGTGTTTAACTCTATAAAGGTTAATATAGCTATTTTCATAAATATAAAAAATAAAAAATTATTACTTGTGTCATACACTCTGTTATTATGATTTAACGGTTAATTAACGTTGTAGGCCGTTTATTATGTGATGATTGGAAATCCCAAGGAATGAAATGTAGCTTCTCAAACGTTAGGGGAATCTGTATTTTTAATAAACATTATCAGAGATCTATTTATAATTTACATAAAAATAGCATTTGCAATTGAATTAAGACTCAAGATAATTTTTATTCAGCTCAATGATATAAAGAAGGGTAAATTTTTTATTTATTTATTTATTTTTATTTTATTTTTTTTGTGTGTTTTGGAAAAATAAAAAAACAAAACAAAAAAACAAAACATCGAAAATGAAACGATACCAAACCCTCATTATTGCTTGTTTCAATTTCCATTAATCAATAAAATTCAACTTTTGTGTGCAATTAATATTTGTAATTCTTTTACCTAACAAGTTAACAACCATAAAACAAAAGGCCACAGCTTCTCTCCAGTCCAAATCTAGACTGGACGGTGTTGTCCGGCCTTTGGAGGCCCACTACGGGTCGTGTTTTGATAATCTAAACCGTTCAATGTGTAGAACTCGTCGAGTACTATATGCCTGTAAAAAATCACGTTGATCGGATATCGATAGCTATATGATCAAATCAGTTTTTTATGAAAAAAAATGGACGGCGAAAAATAAACGGCTTACAAAAAACTGATTTGATCATATAGCTATTGATATCCGATCAACTTGATTTTTTATAGGCATGTAGTACTCGACGAGTTCTACACATTGAACGGTTTAGATTATCGAAACACGACCCGTAGTGGCCCCCCAAGGGCCGGACAGCACCGTCCAATTCAGATTTAGACTGGAGAGAAGCTGTGCCGAAAACAAAATATTATTAGTTGACCTTTTGCATTTTAAGTAACAACCGAAAGTTTTGAGTATTTTCAAGAAATTAGTACTATGAGACATTGTTTGATCCTTCCTATTGATTTTGTCGGCATCCAACAAAGTTTGTAATAGGCTTTTGTGTTTGTGTTTGTTTTTTAATTTTTTTTTTCTCCTTAGACAATTGCCTAACTTTTTTTTTTTTATTTTTATTTTTTTATCATTTGTTTATTAATTCACTAGATTTGTGTGCATCCTTATTAATATTATGGGACAAATCCTTATTAATATTAATTTTAGATGCCCACAATTAGATCATACAACATATTGAACTTTGACTTTTATGGGTCAAATCCTTGTTAATATTAGTTTCAGGTGCACACAATTAGATCATACAAAAAGCATAGAAAATACATTGCGTACGAATAATTAGAAAATTAGAACACCCAAGAAAAACATAGAAAGTATATTGTGTCCATAATTAGAACTCAAAAATAAAATTACGTTGTGGTTGAAATTTATTTTTAATTTGGCCTATGTCACATCTAAATGAATTTGGCTAGCTTGCACACAATTTGACTAACTAAGCAAACTTTCAATGGCCTCATAACATGAAGAAAATACTAGGCAAACTTTCAGTGATCTCTTAGGATGACTTGAATTTAAGACGTTAGATTTTATCCTCAAATTTTTACCACTCAGTCAATTCCTTGAGTTTATCACATAATATATTTTATTTACGCTTTGTGTTTTAATTCTTTGCTTTTAGAATTTTTATTAGTTTAATTATCAATTATATCATTAGCCTCGTTTTCTAATTAAGCATAATCTACTCTGCATTTTGTGGTATGTGCATTAAACAAGCAAGTGTTGGTGTGTTATTCCTCTTCTTTGAAAGCGTACAAGTCTGAAAAAGACTTTAAATATTAATTTAAGTGTGATAGGTGGATTCAATTAATCTAGTTGTTTCATAAGGTTAATTTGACATTATTTTGTTTGTTTTGCAAGAAGAGGTTGGAAACAGAGAATGAGAGGGAATTTTGCATCCTTTTCTTGGTATACCAAACGACAAACTACAATATCCATATGGAATGTCTTCTGCTAATTTAGTTAGTAATACATTTAACTAATTTTTATTGAATGAGTTGAATTAGATTATTAAATAGTCCCATAGTCAATAAACTTTGTTTTTTTTTCCCCTAACTAAACCGTAGACTATTGGGCTACACTACACCACCCATTGCCTTTCCAACCTCATCCATCACAAAACAAAATTTACCAAGGTTTTATTTGATAATGTTGGAGGGTGGACAAATGTGGTAGCTTACAGTGGGATTGGTTGGAAGTAATCATCAGAATTAGTGGCAGGAATTTATAGAATGGCTGAGGGGCCGTCGAAACGTGGCTGGATTTCATTTGATGTGATCATTCAATAGTCGAAACTCATCAAAGTGTCATAGTAGTTGGCTGCGATTGATCGTTGGTAGTGGTAGGTGACCGGTGGCTGTAGTGAGTGATGGGGAAGGTGGAAAGATTGAAAACTTATTTTGAAAATAAGTAAAAATATATGTATTTTTTTTTATTTTCCAAAAATTTTGAAAATTTGAATTATATATATATAATATATATAAACCAAAATAACAAACAAGCTTTTCTTCTCAATTTCTAAAAATAAAAACAAAAAAAAAAAAAAAAATTGAAACATTATCGAACGTGACCTAAGAAATTTTTTTAAAATTTAAATGTATGTTGTATACTGAATTGAGTTCCAATTTACTAAAGTTGAACTCAATTTCACAGGAAGTTGGCGCATTGTGAGACTAATTTGTACCCATATCAATGATATGAACCATTCATCTTATATGATAAGTTGAGAAGAACATGTAGTAGGCCGTAGGTTGGCGCATTGTGAGATTAATTTGTACCTAATGTCAATGATATGAACCATTCATTTTATATGATAAGTTGAGAATAACATGTAGTAGACCGTATAAAAAAAATGATCTAACAGTATGACAATCGATATTGGATCAATTTAATTTTTTTGCATAGCTAATTTTCATAATTAATTATATAAGATAAAT
This sequence comes from Camellia japonica, assembly GCA_030407325.1. NCBI lineage: Eukaryota > Viridiplantae > Streptophyta > Magnoliopsida > Ericales > Theaceae > Camellia > Camellia japonica. Next base: position 14,446 of record JAPPVO010005669.1, on the reverse strand, counting down.
GGTTTAGCAACTTTAGAAGATTGAAACTCCACTTACTTTGGTGTACTATGGATTCATTCATTTATTTATTTTGCCCAAGATTGTAGGATATTAGTTTGTTAGTAAAATTAGATTACAAGTAAAAGGGTCGTCACTGTTCCATCAACTCGAACTCTTGACTTTTCTCTCATCACACTCTAAGATGTGGCTACAAGACTGTTAGGCCATACCCAAAGTCTTGTGTACGTGGATCACAAGCATAATAATTTGATGTACACATTCTAAATTGAGAAAATTATCAATTAATCTTATTTTAAGTAAAAAATAAAGAATAAAATACAAGCAAGTCCTATGAATTTTATTGTGGACAATTAAATTTAATATTTGATCACTTATTCACAAAAAGTTAAATTCTCCGTGATATATTTTATTCTGAGTAGTATCCTCTTCACAAATCAAAATAAGAATAATAATTTTTTAATTTTAAAAATTTTAAAAACAAGCAAATTCAAATAAACAAAAACATAGACACAAGACTTATAACTTTTGTTGCCTCATACTTTAAAATATAGGGAAAATTTCAGTGCAGGTATACTTTCAAAAACAATTACAGTTAATAGTAAACTTTATACACATTAATAATTATAATTATAAACTTTTTATGAATCTGTAATAATTTTTAATAGTACAACTGAGGGATAATCTCCACTAAAAAATATATAAAATTTTCACTATATGTTTTTCTTCACAATTCTTTAATGGAATATTAAGAAAATTAACCATGTTGGATTAGTTAACAATTTATTAGCTGTAGCGACCCCGGTCTTTTCCCATTTGGTTGTTGCATCCGGACTTAGGTTCCGTAGATCCTATTGTTATATAATTGTTGTTGTCGTCCTTTAATTCCTTATTTCTGAGTTATGGGATGCATTGAGCAGGTTTGTTACAGGCTGGTAGTGTTTGGGAGCAAAGGGTTGCTGCCCAGAATTTTGACCCTTCGCTCGAGCGAGAAGTTCGTTGCTCGAGCGAGATCTTTGTTTTTGGTCCGTCGCTCGAGCCAGGGTTTCTTCGCTCGAGCGAGAGGTTGCGTCTAGGTATAGACCTGAGAGCTGTGTTTCTTGGCTCGAGCGAGATCTTCTTCGCTCGAGCGAGCTGGTTTGTTCTTCGCTCGAGCGAGCGTTTCGTCGCTCGAGCGTGCGTCTGGTTGCAAACCTGAGGGTTGAGTTTTTGGCTCGAGCGAGCAGTTTGTCGCTCGAGCGAGCTTCTGGGTTGTTGGCTCGAGCGAGACATTTTTGGCTCGAGCGAGGGTTTTCTCTGTGTCTGGTCGCTCGAGCGACCAAGTCTTCGCTCGAGCGAGCCTGTTTTATTTAAAAATAGGCAGCAGCGGTTTTTAAAACACTTTTTCATCCTCTTTTTGATTCCAGAACCCTAGGTTCGTGTTTTCTCTCCCTCCACTCACCTTCTCTCTTAGGTTTGATCTACTTAGAGTGTATTTCTACCCTAGGTCCTTTGTTACAAAGATAGAGTGGGTCGAGGGCTTCGTTTTAATCTGAGCAATAGTGGATTTGGAGCACCTTGGGTTTCCGCCATCTTCTCCATTTGAGTTCTTCGCTTCGAGGTAGGGATACCCTACTCCATCCTATAGGCTTTGTCCTAAGTTTTAGTCATTTTGATATGTTGGTGTTGTTCGGAAATTTTGGAAAAAGCTAGGGTTTGATTTATAATTTAAAAAGGGGGTTTTTCATCTATTAAACATCGTATGATTGAAAGTCATGAAAAATGACATTGATAGTATTAAATTGATAAAATTGAACCTTAGGGTTAATTTTGAGGAAAAGGAGAAAAGCCCTAACTGTTGTAATAAATTAATTTGCATAATTAATTTAGAGAAAAATGTGGAATTAAGTTTAATTCTTGAAATTGGTGAATTATGAGATTAAATGGTGTAGTTGGATAGTTTAATCACTCACCTATGAAAATATTGAATTTACATTTGTTGCTACATTTATTTCCTGTTTAGAAATAACTGTTTTGGGCTATCGGTGGAGGATAGTCGTGATTGTTGTAGACATTGCATGTTGATTAGGGAAAACTGAAACTAATCACATTGAATGAGTCATTAAATATGACTGTTGAATTAATACAGCGAATCTGTGTATTGATTGAATATTGTGTATGACAAGTGTTTAATACATTGTATATGCATATTGTTTAGGAGGAGATAGGGGATGTACTCCATGGTTTGAGGGAAGATAGGGGATGGACTCTCAAACCTGTTTAGGAGGAGAAAGGGGATGGACTCCATTAGTACACAGCAAATCTGTGTACTTATTGATGTATGGAAGTGTATTAGTACAGCATATATGTGTACTTATTGAATTATGGAAGTGTTTTAGTGAGCCTTAGTCTCATTTTATAATGTGGCCAGGTTCTGAGCTATGTACGTATAAATGGAAAGTTGAATAAATAATGGGAAGTGAAACGTATCATGGACATAGTGGCCATGAAACTGTATTCTGATAAAAGTGATTTATAAGTGTAACCATCTATTGAATGCTATTGCTTTAGTCAATTTCTATATTTGGTTTAGTATATTTCTACTGGGCTGTGGCTCACCCTATACGAGAACATCATTTTCAGGTCCAGGTGATATGCTACCTCCAAGGAATTAGCTTGGGAGGATTTGGAGTTAAAGACTCTTTCTTTTTAGTTAGCCAGTTTGTTATTTGATGTTACATGTAATTACAAACCAAGGGCTTAACCTGTAGTTGAGTTAGTACTCATTTCTTTTATGTCCAAGTATTGGCTTGAAAGATGTAAGCCCGTAGGGCATTTACTTTCGTTATTACATGTAATGTTTTCTTTTAAGAATACTCTGATGAATGGAATAAGATTATGTTTTCTTAATCAATGCATGTTAACATTGGGTATATTATGGGTTATTTTTTAAGGGCGTTACAACTTGGTATCAGAGCGTACCGGGTTGAATACTTTGGGTACGTGGGAAGTGATTAGTATCACAATGGGTTCGTCTCGCTTGATAGAGACTTAGGTGTACTGTTATATGCATATGATAACATGTTTATGTGATTATGTGGGTATGGGATTTAATTTCTAGGATGTTAACTGGATCCTTGAGTTCCTATGAGTCTTTTTGGAAAAGCACTTGATCAATGCTGTTTCCAACCGGAACTCTAGCAACGCCTCGGGACTGTCATTATCCAGGAATGAAATTCGTAGGTGCTTATGTGATTTTGTGCTTACGTGGAGTGAATTATTGTTGTCCAATGTATTAGGACGCAAGTGTTATAGCTTCGGCACATTTATTAATGTGCAAACGTATTAATTGTCTTTGTTGCCTTTATTAGGATGTCAGGACAAGGACGAGGACGTGGTAGGCGTGGTAGGCAGGAGATGCCTATTCCAGATGAGATTCTGGAGCAGCAGGAGGGAGTTGGTCAGGCCAATGTGGCCGAGCCGGTAGGTCAGCAGGCTATGGGCGCTTTGGCCCGAGAGATAGCAAGGGCATTCAGGGAGTCTGTAGGCATTCTCAGAGCTGAGAATCAGGCCCAGGTTCATGTTGCAGATGCAGGGCCTTCTTTTCTGAAGAGGGAGTTCTTCCGGTCTAACCCGGACGAGTTTTTGGGCGATCCAAAAGAGCTGCTTAAGGCAGATGAATGGCTCGAATAGACAACGAAGACGTTTGAGATGCTTGGCATCGAGGACGGGGTTCTGAAGGTGACCTTGGCATCTTTCCAGCTTAAGGGGGATGCGGGTCAGTGGTGGAAATTCACCAGAGGCTGTATAGGAGGGACTTGGGAGGCCTTCGTAGCTGCTTTCCAAGAGAAGTTCCTGTCTCCAGCTATCAGGGAGAGGTTGAGGAAGCAGTTTTGCCAGCTTAAGCAACTGAGCTCTTCAGAGGCCGAGTTTGAGGCCGCATTTACTAGTTTGTCCAGGTTTGCACCTGAGTTGGTGGCATCTGAAGAACGCCGTTGTCTTGAGTTCGAGAAGAAGTTGAGGCATGGCCTCAAGATGAGAGTTGGGGGTTCTATGACCCGAGAGTATGGTCGTCTAGTGGATGTTGCAGCCCATATGGAGATCATGGTGCAGGAGGAGGAGGAGAGGCAGAGGGGCTCCAAGAGGAGTCAGGATAGCCAGAGTGATGGCAGGAGACAGAGGGGTTTTAACCCTCAGCAGTCTTAGGGTAGCTTTACTAGATCGACTTTTCCAGTGACGAGTGCAGTTTCTGGGAAAGGAAGCCAGGGAGACATTACCTGTTTCAAGCGTGGTCAGCTGGGCCACAAGTCTCCAGTTTGCCCGCAGAAGGGAGGAGTACAAAGAGCAGCACCATCTTCGGCTCAATCTCAGAGCCAGAGTCAGGGTAGAGGCCAGTCGCTCTTGTGTTATCAGTGTGGTCAGGCAGGGCACATGAAGAGGTTTTGCCCGTAGTTGAGTGGCACATCTGGTGCATCTAGTTTGAGGCAGACTCAAAGTCATCAGCCAGCTCAGTCTGTTCAGGCCTCGAGGGCCAATCAGGGGGCTTCATCGTCCCAGTCTGTGCAGCAGTCTTATGCTCCTATAGGTGAGCAGGTTGATCAGAGACCGTCTGGGCGCGTGTATGCTGTTACCGCGCAGGATCTTGTACCGTTCCATCATCGTTGTGAGAGGTACCTTCTTGTTTTGCAACTCGGTTGCTAGTGTATTGATAGATACGGGAGCATCACATTCATTTATATCTACTGCATTTGCATCTGTTTTGGGATTGGAGTTGGCACAGTTAGCATCTCCTGTATGTGTAGTATCGCCTATTGGGGGTGAGTTGATTTTGAAACAAGGATATCGGGGCTGTGATATAGAGGTCGCCGACCGCCGACTTCCCTTTCCTTTTGTAGTTATGCCCATGTCGGGATTTGATGTGATTTTGGGTATGGACTGGTTATCGTCATACCGGGCAGTTATTGATTGTTACCGCCAGAGGGTCACAGTTTGTACCTTGAGCGGGGATTGTTTCCATTTCTTGGGGGATTGGGTTGGTAGTGTTTTGCCACCGGTGTATGATCCGCGAGGACGGAGTGATTTGAGTGGTCTTCTTGCTAGCCTTTTGAGTAGTGAGTGTGATGAGACCCAGACTGTGTTGCCGAGAGTGGTTTGTGAGTACTCGGACGTCTTTCCCGAGGATCTATTAGTTTGCCACGTCACAGAGAGATCGAGTTCTCTATTGACTAGTGCCCGGCACGGTGCCGATTTCTATGGCACCTTATCGATTTGCCCTAGCCGAGTTGGTTGAGTTGAAGATTCAACTCCAGGAGTTGCTAGATAAGGGCTATATTCGCCGTGGGGAGCACCGGCCCTCTTTGCTAAAAAGAAAGGAGGTGCTTTGAGACTGTGTATTGATTACCGGAAGTTGAATCGGGCTACGGTCAAGAATAAGTACCCTATGCCCATATAGATGATCTGTTTGATCAGTTGAAGGGTTCCCGTTGTTTCTCTAAGATAGATTTGAGATCGCGTTACCACCAGTTGAGAGTCAGGGAGGAGGATATTCCGAAGACAGCATTCCGTACGCGGTATGGCCATTATGAGTTTCTGGTGATGCCATTTGGGCTCACCAATGCACCGGCAGTCTTTATGGACTTAATGAACCGGATATTCCGGGAATTCTTGGATCGTTTTGTAGTCGTTTTTGTGGACGACATTCTTATCTATTCACCTTCTGAGGAGGAGCACGAGGAACACTTGAGAGTGGTGCTCGAGTTGCTTAGAGTCCATAAGCTTTATGCTAAGTTCGAGAAGTGTGAGTTCTAGCTAGGAGAAGTCAAGTTCTTAGGCCATGTGGTTTTTGGGGGAAGGGGTGTCTGTGGATACATCCAAGACTGAGGCAGTGCAAGATTGGGCACAGCCTAAGAGTGTGTTGAGATCCGCAGTTTTGGGATTAGTTGGTACTACTGACGGTTTGTGAAGGATTTCTCCAGGTTAGCTTCGCCGTTGACTAGACTGACTCGGAAGGGAGTCAAATTTGTATGAGTGAGACTTATGAAAAGTCGTTCCAAGAGCTGAAAGTTAGATTGACCACCGCTCTGGTCTTGATTATTCGGAGAGAGGGTTGGGTTATGCCGTCTATTGTGATGCCTCACGAGAGGGTTTGGGTTGTGTGTTGATGCAAGAGGGAAAGTGGTTGCCTATGGCTCACGTCAGTTGAAAATACACGAGAAGAATTACCCTACGCATGACCTAGAGTTAGCAGCTGTAATCTTTGCCTTGAAAATCTGGAGGCACTACCTGTATGGTGAGAATTCGAGGTGTTCTCGGATCATAAGAGTCTGAAATATCTGTTTACACAGAAAGACTTGAACTTGAGGCAGAGGAGGTGGATGGAGTTCATAGAGGATTATGACTTCGAGTTGCATTATCATCCGGGGAAGGCCAATGTAGTGGCCGATGCCCTTAGCAGGAAATCTATTGGTGACGTAGCTAGTATAGCCATCTGGGAATGGAAGATGTTGGGTGCACTTAGGGAGTTTGATTTGCTTCTGGGCGAATCCGTTGAGGCTGCGGCCTTGTTTTCTGTTGTTGTGTAGCCTACACTTGTGACTCGAGTGTTAGAGGCACAGAGAGGTGACCTTGAGGTAGAATCCCTCCGAGAGAAGATCTCCAGTGGGAAGGTTGAGAAAGGTTTGACGGTGTATCCCGACTTGAGTGTGAGATACCGAGACCGTTTGTTTGTGCCGGAGTCTTGCTGAGAGGAAGTACTCCGAGAGTTTCATCATTCACGTCTTGCGGTGCATCTGGGAGGCACTAAGATGTATCGGGATTTGAGTCGCCAGTTTTGGTGGCGGGGTATGAAGAGAGATGTGGCAGTTTTCGTGTCTAAGTGCCTTACTTGTCAGCAAGTGAAGGCCGAGCATCAGAGGCCAGCGGGTTTGTTACAACCCTTGCCTATTGCCGAGTGGAAGTGGCAGCATGTCACTATGGACTTCGTTGTAGGTCTTCCGAGGACTCAGCGGGGTAGTGATGCCATTTGGGTGGTTGTAAACCGGTTGACTAAGTCGGCGCACTTCATTCCTATGCGCGTAAGAGATTCGGTAGATCATCTTGCCGACTTGTATATTCAGGACATAGTGAGGTTGCACGGGGTCCCAGTGACGATCGTCTCAGATAGAGATCCTCGTTTTATTGCCAGGTTGTGGCAGAATTTGCAGAGTGCCTTGGGCACTAAGTTGACCTTTAGCACGGCTTATCATCCTCAGACTGACGGGCAGTCCGAGCGTACTATTCAGATCCTTGAGGATATGCTTCGGGGTTGTGTTCTTGATTTCAGTGGGTCGTGGGAGAGGCACTTGCCTTTGGTAGAGTTTGCCTACAACAACAGTTTCCAGTCTAGTATCGGTATGGCACCGTTTGAGGCCTTGTATGGCCAACCGTGTAGGTCTCCAGTTTGTTGGGCCGAGGTGGGTGTGTAGACACCCCATTTTTGACCGACCTTAAGACTCAGACGTCACCGATTGAGCGCTCGGTGATGTTGCATATTGTGCTCGTTCTGAGGTTGCGGAGTCTCGGCCGTGAGCCTTGCCTCCGGACTTCCGGACTCTTTTGTGCTTTGCCTCGGTTTGCGAACCAGGCTCAGTTTTCTCTGAGGGGAGGGAGAGGTCTTGTAGATCATCTCTCAGTGGCCATGGGCTACATTTTATGGTCGTAGGCCATTTTGGCCATTTCGGAGCCAATTCTCGGTTTTCGGAGCCATCAGGCCGAGTGCCTCAGTTCGGGACCGCCTAACCACCTCCGTTTGCCCCGGTTCTTGGAATACATCTTATTTACTCCCTTTTGAGGGACACTGTGGTCTGAGAGACCAACTTCGTGGTCGAACACCACTCCCGGTGCCTAACAGTCGGTTTTCGGGGCCTCGGACTGCGTGTTTCGGCCCCCGAACCTTCATTTTGCATTGGTTTTCGTTCATTTTTGGCAGGGACCTCTGTTTCATCACCAAGAAGGTCGTAGAAGGGTGGGAGGCTAGTAATTGTTCCAGCAACCAGTTATATTCCATTATCGCCCTCCAACGCCCGTTTTTCTCACTTCAAAGCCAATGTTGACCACCTTTGGGCCATTTTCTTGCACCCTAAACCCCATATTTGTGATGTACACATCTGGGAGGCCACAAATATCACATGGCCGGCCAGTAATTCCATTTGACCCTTTTGAACCCCTTTGAAAAGTAGGTTGTTCTCTCTCCTGGTTCACAGTTGCCAATTTTCAACCACAAGGTTGTGTTGAGGACACATGGGAGGCCACCAATCTGTGGTGGCCGGCCATTATTTTGACTTGATCCTTTTGACCCTTGGCCGGCCGGCCATGGGGAGGGCCGGCCGGCCACCCAAACCCTAGCAAGTTGGCCGGCCAGACTCCTTGCTGCAGGTACATTTCAGAAATGCACTTTTTTTCCCCCCAGATTCTGCATCCGGGGGGGCTTTTTTTGGAGGGAAACTTGGAGGGATTTTCCCTCCCTTTTTTCCCCCTCTTTCTCCCCCTCTTTGGCCTATATAACCAGCCTCCATTTCTGGTTTTTGGGGTTGGAAAAAACACCTTTGAGCCCCTTGCATTGTATCTCTCTCCCTCTACACTTCCAAGCCTCAAAACACCCAAGTCCTACCTCTTTTCTACACCACCACCTAGCACCACACCACCACTCCATTCCAGCAGCTAGGAGGGCCTTCTCAGAGGCTAGGAGGCAGCCTTTCTTGGTCCAAGAGGCAGCAAAGGATTGGTCTTCAAGGGTGAGTTGATTTCTCCCTCTTTTGAGCTCATTCTTGCATTATTTCTTAGCCCTTCTTGCTTGTACTTTTGAGCTCCGGCCATAACTAAAAGTGGCATTTTTTTAAGCTCTATTTCATCTTTCATTAAGGGCCTCTCACTGTTTGAGGCCCCCATTTGGTACTTACTTCATTATCCCTCTTATAGGCCATTTCCTTGCATGTTGTTTTTGTTTATATGTAAACTGTTTTGAAGCATGTAGTAAACTATGAAGTTGCCTATTTTGAGCCCTTCTTCAACATTGTTGAAGGGCTCACCACTGTTTGGGGCCTCCATATATCACTTGCTTTGTTATCCATATTTCAGCCCCATTTTTGCATGATTTATTAGCCTATTGAGCTTTTATTTTTGGACCTTGGTCCAAACTGAAAATGGCCTTGTTTTGACCCCCTATCCGTGTTTCATTAAGGTTATATTGCTGTTTGAGGCACCCTTTGTATACTTTGTGTTTAATCTTCTTTTAGGCCTCATTTTTACATAGTATTTTGAGCATGCTTCTGCACTGTTTTAGGTCTGGTACTCAACTGTAAAAAGTCATATTTTGGGCCCTTATTCAACATTGTTGAAGAGCCCTTAACTGTTTGGGAGCAGCATATGTCAGTTGCTTCTTTATCTCCATTTTGGCCTTTATTTTGCATAGCATTTTGAGCATACTTGTATCTGTTTTTGGGGATTGTCATAAACTGTAAAACATCTTATTTTTGGTCCCTCTTCAATATTGTAGAAGGCCCCTCCTCTGTTCGGGGCCAGCATCTGTGAGTTGCTTCATTATCTTGCTTTCGGGGCCATTTTTGTATGCTAGCTTAGCTCCATTTGGGCTCACTGTTTGGCCTTGCTTAAAACTTTAAACATGCTTGTTTTGGGGCTGCCTTGCTTCTTTCTTTACACTTCATGTTCAAATATTGCATGCATTGCATAGCTACAGGCCATTTCACGTGCCAAATTTCATGTTTCGAGACTCGTTCCATGCATTGGGTACCATTTCACCATGTTTCGGGGCTGTTTTGCATCTCATTTTGCCTCTGAAATCTGCATGTTAATATGTCATATTCCATGTTTTGCCATGTCTTGTTAGAATGGCATTCGTGCCTTAGGGTCGGTCCTCGGTTTGCGTGCACGTAAGCACGCGTTTCGAGTGTCTCATTTTCATCTAATGGCCTCTTATATGAGTGTGGCTGAGGTCCACTCATGTTGGTGTAAGTCCATTATGCATTGTGTATGCCATTTCATTCCATAGCATTGTGTATGCTAGGTTGTATATTATGCATTGTGTATGCCATTTCATTCCATAGCATTGTGTATGCTAGGTTGTATATATAGAGCATTGTGTATGCATGTCGCATCGTGCACCGCGTTGTGCCATTTTACATTGTGCATGTTAGGTTGTATCTAGTTTCATTCATGCATGTCATGCATATTGCATTGTGTTGGTAGGAGTTAGCCCGAGCACGGGAAACGAGGGACGTTCCGTACTCGAGTGACGGAACGTGTCTCAATTCCCTAGTTACCGACACTCCGGATCATCCATGATGGAGTTAGGTTTTGTTGTGTTTTCATGTGCATTCATTCCATATTGAATTGTGCAAATCGACTCCTCAGCCATCATGCATCGAGACGCGTGATTGGTGGCACGAGGATCGAGGCATGCATACATTTGTGAAAATACATTGCTATGCCCCTTTCCTGCTCTCTGTTGCAGCAAAATCAAGAATCAGCAGTCTTCCGAGGCTTGGCGCGCTTTCCAAGAACAATTGCAAAACAGAGGCTAATTGGGGCATCCCAGTGGATTTCCGCGCAAGGCAGCCTAAACATACATCATTCATCAGAATCAAGGCAGTCCCTGGCTTGCATGCCAGTTTATTATTTTCTTAGTTAATTTGTAAATTAATTAGGAATTCGTACACATTTTGGACTGTATTATTTGGACTGTAATATTCTTTTATTCGGGACTGTATATTTATTTGGACCCTCTGCGCGAGGGCATAATTTTAATAAGTGTGGGTGAGTGTGATGTATGTCTTCCAACCCCACGTCTTTCTTCCCTTTTCTTTACCTGCTTATGATGGCTAGATTAGGGCATGTTTCAATTAGCATATAGTATGATAGCATGTTTGCATTCATTCATCCGTCTTGCACGCATCGGGCTCGGCGCATCATACTAACTGCATTTGTATTTCAATTCCAAATTGAATACTTGTTAGCTGTTGCATCTCATATGCCATGTTTAGAATAGCCGAGCCTGCTATAGTTGCATTTTTGCATGTGTTGCATTAGGCATTTCTGTATAACTAGGATCATGCATGGATTTCTAATTAGCTTCTGTTTTGGCTTGGAGTACTCGGTGAGTTTTATGCTTTAGCATCCTTGCATGTGTGTGAGTGACTGCCATGAATAGCATGCTTACCATGAGGCTACGTGCTTATGTGATATAACTGCCTGAATGCTTGTGGGTGAAGGTCGGGTTAGTTGGATTGGAACAAATCATTGACTGTGTGTTTTAAGCCCACTAGATAGTGGCAAAATCATGTTTTCTAAGCCCACCCGAGGGTGGCAAATCCACGTCTTAGCCTACTTGCGAGTAGCACCATCAAACCATTTTCATAAACAAACATGAAATGTTTTGTTCCAATTCAGGCGACCCGGTCTATACTTGTATGCTGTGCGCATCACATAGTAATCTAGGCTAATAACCGGAATAAGAACACACAATGTTTTCAAAACAAGATATCATGGTTAGTAGAGGCCGGTCTTTGACCGGACGAGCGGGGGTGCTCACGAAGTGACCTTCCCCAATCGTACCCAAGTTCCCGAGCCGAGGCAACTTTGGCGATGACGGACACGTGGCCTTAGGCAAACAAGTCAGGGTTTCCTAAATTTTCCAAAAATAAAATATTTAGGTGGCGACTCTGTATCTGGCAAAACAGTCCATGTTTGGCACTTCTTTCAAAAAATCTGTTTTCTCAAAACGATTTGCCAGATTTGGACTCTTTGGTTCAAGATTAAGAACCGTGACAACAAATCGAGTCCGAGCTGTAGCGAGGCCCCCCGCGGGCCTGTCTACAGTTTCTGGCGACTCTGCTGGGGAATTAGAGAACTTGACTTGAACTCATGATATCTGGTTTTGACTACATTTGTGTGTTTCTTTGCATTGCATTTGCATTGGTGCGCCTAGGACACCGTGTTTGCCATATGCCATTCCCGAACGATTTGCCGGAGGCTTGTCTTGTCAAGGCATGACCATAAGGCTGATCGGCTGTGGGCTCTGACAGCATGGGAACACAAACCCCGATTTTACCGGGGCACCCTTTTTGACCATTCGACCTAGTGCATATCGAAATCCGTAGTGACCATTCCAAACTAGGACATGTTGCTTACCCGATATAGGTTGTTTGAAACCGCTGCGTGCGTAGTGAAACCCTAGTCCCTGACAAAATAGGACAGGGAAACCCTACCCCAACATAGGGGTGTTTTGGCTCTCACTTATCTGTTATGTGCTTTAGAGTGCGTCTCTACAGGAATGCATGTATCAGTATATGAGTTTGGGCATCAGGCCTGCGGCATCAGTCAGTGTTTGAGAATCAGTTATCTGCGGGTATCCGATTCAGTCTTTGGGGAACAGTGATTCAGGGCAGGGACAGTGATCAGTATTTGGAGACAGTGTGTTTTTCAGCTTATCAACCGTGTGTTGTATGCCCGACCGTGTGTTGCTGTAGACACCCCTTTTTTACCGCTCTCGAGACTTGGGCGTTACTGATGGTTTGCTCGGTGATGAAAGGTGTGCAGGGGAAAGGTTTAATTTCTTCAGCAAGGAGAGAGAGAAATCTCAATTTCACACCCCATTTTGGACCAAAATTATTTTGGATGGTTTTTAGACCTTAAAACCCTCTCTTTCAAAACATTTTTGAAATTAAATTCCCACGATGTTTCGATGCTCGCATTCGGTAAATGTTGCGCTTTTCGGTAAACCAAGCAAGGACAAAGTGGAGATGAATGAAAGAGAGATGAAATCTTTGAAAAATCTTTCAAAAACACCTTACTTAGGGTTTGAAGTTGAAGAAAAGAGGAGAAGAGGGGGGAACCAAGTTGGAGAAGAAGTTCGGCATGAATCCGGGTAGAAGAGGGTCGAGCAGTCCTCGCCGAATCGGGCTTATTCATTTGCATACTTGTGGATTTAGCTATGGGGCCACCACCGTTGGAAAGCTTACCTCCGGGCTTCATTTTGCACTCAAGAATCTCTCAAAGCCAAGTCCGGTGGGGAGATATGATCAGTTGAAGGTGGGCATCATCCCGGTTGGATCGAATCTGCGCGGCTTCACCAAAATGGGCATAACTTTTTCCACAGGAGGAATTTTAATGCAAGGTTTGCGCCATTGGAAAGCTAACTTCCGGGGCTTCAATCTAGATATTCACCGGCACTTTTTGACCTCATCGGCCACCCATCGGCCATCCATTTAGCCGACCGGCCAAATAAATGGCCGACCGGCCAGTAAAAGTAGCCGACCGGCCAATTTTGCTAGCCGACGACCTTCCGGAGTATTCTACAGATTGAATGGATGACAGTTGTGCCAGCTGAAGGGCACAGACTGGATCCTCCATACACGCGTATGGAGGATCTTGGCTCTTGGTTTTGAAGCTTCTAAGAGAAGTCTTACTCCCTTGGCTCTATAAAGCAAGCCCTCCTCTTCCATAATTAGGGTTCTGAAATTCCAGAGGAGACATACACTCTCCTCCCTTGTATCTCTCCATTTTAGCCTCAAAGTATAAGGTTCTTGGCTCCATTCCTACACCAACACCTAGCACCACCCCACCACCTCCATTCCAGCAGCTTGGAGGGTCTTCTCAGAGGCTTGGAGGCACCATTTCTCAGTTCAAAAGGCAGCCAAGGAGTAGTCTTCAAGGGTAAGTTCATTTCCCCTCTCTTTTGGCCTTATTTTGTACCATTGCTTAGCCCCATTTTCTTGCTGTTTTGAGCTCCGACCAAAACTGAAAATGTCATTTTTTGAGCTATATTCCATGTTCATTAAGGGCTCATTACAGTTTGAAGCTTCTTTTGGGCACTTGCTTCATTATCCTCTTGAATGCCATTATTTTGCATGATATTTTTAGCCTATGTGTGATCTGTTTTGGAGCATGTCATAAACTGTAGATAGGCTTATTTTGAGCCCTTCTTCAACATTGAAGAAGGGCTCAACACTTTTGGGGACCTCCATGTATCACTTGCCATTGTACCCCTCTTTGGTCCCCATTTTTGCATGATTTATTAGCTTATTAAGATTCTGTTTTTCGACCTTGATGAGAGCTGAAAGTGGCCATATTTTGACCCCGTTGTCATGTTTCATTAAGGGTCTTTGGCTTTTTGACGAATATTTTGTATACTTTGTGTTATAGCCTCTTTTGAGCCTCATCTTGCATGACATTTTGAGTGTGTTTGTATACTGTTTTGGGGGCTGGCATAAACTTTAAGTAGTCATATTTTTGGTCCCTCTTGAGTGTTGTAGAAGGGTCTTTTTCTGTTTGGGCTTTGCATCTACCACTTGCTTCATTGCCTCCCTTGCGGAGCCATTTTTGTATGCTAATTTAGTCCCACTTGTGCTTACTGTTTGGCCATGCTTTGGACTGTAAAAATGCTTATTTTGGGGCTGCCTTGCTTTTGTCTTCTCAT
>JAPPVO010005666.1:0-16710 GCA_030407325.1 Camellia japonica | reverse complement strand
TTAGTTGTTAATTAAGTTGTTTTGTGTTTTTTGTGTTTTTTGTGTTTTGTGTTTTTTGTTTTGTTTTGTTTTACCATTTAAGTATTTTTTTTTTCTTGTTTGAATTTGTAAATTGTTTTTGTTTTGTTATAATGTTTAGTTTGTGTTGGACCATTTTAATATCTTTTATTTATTTATATATTTTTGTTCATGAATTTTCTTTTGTTTTAGTCATGAATCTCATCTTGTTCATGAATGGAGATTCATTGCTTTGGTGATTTTTTGTCTTGTTCATGAATAGAGTTTAATTAGAATTCATGAACTTGTTAGTGAGTTAATTTTTGGTTCACTCTCCATTTTCTCTAGGTTCATGGTCATTATTGTTTTTTGATGTATTTTGTAATATCTTAGTGGCCTATAAATAGTTCATCTCTTCTACTCTTTTCTACACCAACACACCAACTATTTTCTATACTTGAGAGATTACTAGCAAAGAAGGGTGTTTTTCTTGGTGGAGTTTTGGGTTAACCATCTTGTGCAGAGTTGGCTTGAAGCATACGACAAGTGGTCGGGCTGTTGTATCTTGGAGGGGACAAGTCATAGTTTTGTGACTACTGCATCGGTATTTGGGTTCTTCCTACCGCAGTGGGCTTGATCTCCTTAAAGAAAACGAGATATCCATGCCTCAGCCTGATCTATTTGTATCTATTTTTCTTTGCATTATTTATCAATAAAATATATTTTTTCTGGTATTTTCTCCAACAATTTTAAGGAGAACAACCATAGATCAAGTGCCAGAAAAAGCCAATGATGGAATTGGAGATATCAACAAGCCTTTCAAGTTCAAGGGAGTTCATTTTAAGAGGTGGAAATGAAAAGTTCCTTTTTACCTTAGTCTTTTGAAAGTTGCATATGTTCTTACGAGAAAAACCCAAACAAAATCCCAATCGAGAAGATGAATGATGAAGACTACGAGGCACATGAAGCAAAAGTGGCTTCCTACAATACAGATGAGTATAAATGTCGACTTTATCTCTTAAATTTCTTGCTGATTAATTTTATGATTATTACTATGACACCACTTACACTTTGTCTTTTATTAATTTTTGACATGCTCGCTTGTGTCATATTAACAGTAAATATGTGGGAATCATGAGTAGTTTAGGATTAATTCCTAAAGTGACAAATTTTTTTGAGAAATGTGAAGTTTGCAGTGAAGCAAAAATTACCAAGAGGCCTTATAAAAGTGTTGAAAAAAATACCGAATTGCTAGAATTATTTCATACTGATTTGTGTGAGTTTGAAGGAATTTTAACTCGGGGTGGTAACTGATATTTTATCACTTTTATTGATGATTTTTCAAAATACACAAACGTATATTTATTAAAAAATAAAAGTGTACTTTTGAGAAATTTAAAAAATTCCTTTTTGAAGTGGAAATCAATTCGGTAAAAAGATTAAGAGAATTAGAAGTGATAGAGACCGCGAGTATAAATCTCTTGGATTCAACTCTTTTGTTCAGTCATTGGGAATTATTCATGAGACTACTCTACCATATTCACCTTCATCTAATGGCGTAACTAAAAGAAAAAATAGAACGTTAATTGACTTGACGAATGCTATACTTATTGATTCAGGTGCTCCCTCAAATCTTTGGGGTGAGGCTATTTTGACAGCTTGCCATGTGATAAATAGTGTCACATAAAAAGACTAAAATTGTACCTTATGAGTTGTAGCGGAGGCATAAGCCAAATCTAGGTTATTTGAGGGTTTGGGGTTGTTTAGTTTTTGTGAGGCTTGCAGATCCTAAACGACCTAAATTGGGTGAATGAGCTACCACCTGTGCTTTTCTTGGGTATGCGTTGCATAGTACAGCTTATAGATTTTTTGATATGGAAAATAATATTATTTTTGAATCAGGTGATGCTATTTTTCATGAAAATAAATTTCCTTTCAAATCTAGAAATAGTGGGGGTCAAATAATTTCTGAAATTTTTTTATCCGTGCCTAGCTCTTTTACTCCATCTCAAGTTTTTCAAGAACAAGAAAATTCTCAAATTCAACCAAGGAGGAGTAAACGAGCTAGAGTTGAAAAAGATTTTGGCCCTGAGTATTATCTTTACAATGTGGAAGAAATTCCTCTTACGGTGCAAGAAGCTTTATCATCACCTGATGCTATTTTCTAGAAAGAGGCTGTAAATGATGAGATAGATACCAGGCATCACCTCAGTGTCTAAATCTTCCTTCTTCATCCCATTAGGTAGTTCCCAATCAAATGAATAGAGAAGATTAGCAAGTGTAAGTTCCACTGTCACAGCACCCATGTAGATCCCAGGGCAACCTCTTCGACCAGCACCAAATGGAACAAGCTCAAAGTGTTGACCTTTGAAGTCAATAGCACTTCCCAAGAATCTCTCAGGCAAGAACTCTTCTGGGTTGTCCCAAGCTTCAAGGTCTCTTCCAATGGCCCACGCGTTCACATAGACTAAGGTTTTGGGTGGAATTTTATATCCTTCTAGTTTAATTGTTTGAGTTGTTTCCCTTGGCACGAGCAATGGAGCTGCAGGGTACAATCTCATTGTTTCTTTTACTATAGCCTTGAGGTATGGAAGCTTTTGAAGATCATCTTCACTCACAAAGCCCTTTTCTCCGATTAAATTTCTGATTTCGTCTTGCACCCTCTTCATCACTTTTGGGTTCTTCATTAGCGCTGTCATTGCCCAAACTAATGTTGCCGCACTTGTGTCTGTTCCAGCAATAAATATATTCTATAACAAAATAAACAAAAAGAAAATTACTAGGTTGAAAAAATTATATGTACACATAAATCAATTACACAGTACATCTCACAGTATGTGGGACAGATTACCATAAGCACAGCTTTAATGTTGTCCAAAGTGAGATCAATTGCAAACGAACGATCGCTTTGCAATTTAAGCAAGACGTCTGTGATGTCTTCTTGCGCAGATGTCTGTCTTTTTGGATCAAGATGATCGTCAATGATTTCTTGGTAAAACATATCCAATTCCTTGAAATTTTTCTCAAGCCGGCCATGTAGTCCAGAGAGTTTATCAATCCACCCCATCAAAGGAAAATAATCCGATACAAAGAAGATCGCTGCCAAGGCTTGAGCTTAATTAAGTAGGCTGTGAAATCTACTTCTTTCATGACCTTCATCCTCATACCTCTTCCCAAAAGCAACCCTGCAGATTATGGTGCTTGTGAGAGATATGAGTGTGTCACTCAAGTTAGTACCTGTTAGGTCACCAATTGTACCAAAAAACTTCTCAGTAAATAAGCCCAATTATCGAGAATGGAACCAAAACTCTAAGACCTTGTTAGATAATCAATTGTCTTAAAATCTTGAACTTTCAAAAATTAACCCCAATAAAGTTTATGAAGCTAACAATACCTTTATTGGCAGAAGCTAGTTTAAATATTTTCTTGATCATTAGGAGCACTTCATCTTCGCGAACTGATTGAAAAGATTGTACCCTTTTGGAGTTGAAGAGATGAAGAACACAAATCTTTCTCATTTCCCTCCAGTAGTCATTTAATGGTGCAAAAACCAAGTTCAAGCCATTGTAAGAGAGTTTTTGCTGACCAACCATGGAAGGCCTACTAGCAAACTCAAGATCATGGGTCTTCATGACCTATTTTCCCATTCTTGCTGAAAAAATCGCAAGGGTTGGAACAGAGCCGGGTCCTAAAGACATGAGAGGACCGTATTGCTTGGAGAGTTGCCAGAGGTAGCGGTGAGGAGCGGAGTTATTGAGTTGGTGTAAGTTTCCAATGAAGGGAAGCCCATGAGGGCCTGGTGGAAGAAGGACATGCCCATTTCCTCTGTTTTTGTGAAGAACAAAGAAGAAGAGGAAAATGGGAATAGCTACAAGGAAAAGAAGCAACATCTTTGTGTGTTTTTTAATTCTTCTTTTGTATAATAGAAGTGAGAGACCAGTCTCTTTATATATATATATATATAAATATATATACATAAAATCCTTACTATTATACTATTTTTTTTGAATAAAAAATAAATTCTCCTTCCATCTCAAAATATTAAGGAAAAATTATTTATAAATCCTATTAGGGAGACTTATGCTACATATGATCCTACTAAAAAACTTATGTTCCCATAAGTCTTGTGAGAAGTTTGTTGACACATTTACCCTAAATACTAGTTGTTAATATTATAAATAATAGTAAAACCATATATAGGAAATTGAATGTTACCATAGATCATATCTATATAAACGTAACGTAACGTAACACCTACATAAACGTAACGTGACACCTACATAAACGTAACGTGATACCTATGATCTATGGTAACATAGGAAATTGCATGTTACCATAGATCATATCTACATAAACGTAACGTAACGTGACACCTACATAAACGTAACGTGACACCCATGATCTATGGCAACATTCAATTTCCTAATTGAATGTTACCATAGATCATATCTACATAAATGTAACGTAACGTGACACCTACATAAACGTAACGTGACACCAACATAAACCAGCAATATTTTCACATTCAATTAAAAAAAATAAAAACTCATTAAGTTTGCGAAACGTAACGTGACACGTTACGTTACGTTTATGTAGGTGTCACGTTACGTTACGTTTATGTAGGTGTCACGTTATGTTACGTTTATGTAGGTGCCACGTTACGTTACGTTACGTTTATGTAAAGTGTCACGTCACGTTACGTTTATGTAGGATCTGATGGAACACATTCCTATTTAAATAGGACTTGAGACTCTATAAAAAATTACACAGGACTTAACCTACCATAAGTATCTGGAAAAGGATTTATAAATAAGTCTCCCAAATATTAATCTCTTATTTTATTTTTTATTATTTCAAAATATTAGTCTCCTTTCAAAAATTAAGGACTAAAATAATATAAATTTCTTATTTTGTCCTATTTTTAAATTCATTAACAACACAAAAACTACAATTAGGACAATTGATACTCTCAAAAAAAAAAAAAAAAAAAAATACTATCAAAGGATAATTTTGAAAAATTAATATTTTTAAAGGACTATAATTATACTCTATATAAAAAAAAAAAATTCTCTAAAAGGAACTGTTAGTTTAGGACTGAGAGTATATATATATCCACTGTAAACTCATCGATCATATCCATAACATTTATCTGAGATAATTTTCCCTATTTGGTATGTTGTTGACTCATCGATCATATCCCATTACATTTTTTTTGGAGATAATTTTCCCTATTTGGCATGTTGTTGGCTCATCTTAATAATACGAATCTTTAATTATATTGGCTTTGTCAAAATGATCACTTGTGTTAAGAAAATCAAGTTGATTAAATATTAGTAATTAGATAACAAGATTATGTATATTTTACCTTTGTAACTTGTATAAATAACATAAAATATTCTTATTTGTCATCAAGTTTTTGTTTATATAATTAATAAAAATAATTAATGCGAATTAAAATTTGAAAAATTTACTTTTTTTTTTTTTTTTTGATCAGCAAAGAATCTTTATTGATGAAGGACAACATACATTTTATATGAGCATACATCAAAAAAGATGAGAAAGGAAAGGAAGAAAAAGAAGGAACACAGCACACTGTTGGTGAGGAACCAACAGTAGCACAATAAAGCATAGGGAAAAAAGAGGCCACAATAAAGAGGCCACACCCAATACCAGCAGCAGCCACACCCTACGGCAAAACACAGCAGCCAACTAACACAGCACACTCTCGCAAAACAACATAGCCAACCAACCATCTGAGCTTAGCAGCAGACTAACCAACCAGCTACACAACCCAGCAGACTAAGCCAACCCAGCAGAAAATCCTTAGCCAAGACATTATTCAAGAGATTCTCCTTGGAGTATATAGTAGCAGCAAACCCATTGAAATCATAAACCATGACTCTGCAAAACAGAACTGAGCCAAGGTCTGAGCAAAAATCAAAAATCAGTGCAGAGAACATAGCCTTCCAAGCAAAATCAGTGCAGCCCAACTGAATTCAATATAAGCCAGTTCTCTGCAAAACAGAACTGAACCCCCTCCAGGTCTGTGCACACCAGAAGATAGTAGAATATAGGCCAAACACTGCTGCAGCTGCAAAAACACTCAACCCCGACCACCTAAACAAACTCGAATCTGACTGATATTATAAAGAAAATCATTAATGGAGAATGGCCAATCCTTAGAGGATGCCTTCAGCCAAATAGCTAACCTGATAATAATGGATTCCTTAAGCTCCTCCATATCCGGTTGAACACAATTAAACAAGCAATTATTCCGATGTTTCCAAATAGACCACATTGCAACCAGAGGAATAGCAAGCCAAACTCTCCTAACAGCTTTCATGAGACAGGTACCAGCCCACCAGTGCAGCAAGCCTTCAACAGAGCCAGGTATAACCCAGACCAAACCCCACCACTTCACTAAACCAGACCAGACCTTCCAGATCAGAGGACATGAAATGAGGACATGTGAAGCAGACTCTACCTCTGCTTTGCAGAAGATACACTCAGTTGAGACTTCCTCACCCAGCACTCCAACCCTTTGAAGGAAAGCAGAAGTTTTGATCTTATGTTTCCAAGCTAGCCAGCCAAAAAATTGAACTTTGGGAGGGATATAATTGATCCACACCAGCCTACAAGTACTTGCAGCTACACCAAAACCCAGTTCACAATTCGTGTAAAGAGAGGCAACAAAGGATTGACCTGGTTTACAACCCAGCCACCTTGGATGATCTTTAACCCCCAAACTTAACATAGGAGCTGCTGTTAACATAACAGTGAGCCTAGATGCCTCCTCAATCTCCCACTGCCTCAAAGGCCTTCTCTGACAAAGATCCCAAGCCCCAGAGATACCTTTTTTGTCAACAAAAAATTTTAAAGAACCATTCTTCTCTGTAGAGAGTGAAAACAGTCTAGGGAAAACCTCTTTAAAGCAAAAGCCACCACACCACACATCAAGCCAAAATCTCACTCTATTCCCATCTCCCACTTTAATTTGGAAGTTGTTGGCAAAAAATTGAAATAGATTGATACTATGCTATGCCACTGCTAAGATATCACCCCATAACTTTGACCATCTACTACCACCAATTTGATTTGGGAACCAAGCTCCAGCTTCAATTTTATAATTCTGACAAATCACCTTTTTCCATAATGCTTGATCTTCATTTGCAAATCTCCACCACTACTTCAATAATAAGCAAGAGCTTACCTCTCTAATTCTCCTAATTCCCAACCCACCCTGGGTAATGCTCTTGGTAACCTCCTTCCACTTCACTAGGTGGATTTTCCTTTTCAATTCTGTACCTCCCCATAAGAAGGCTGCTTGAATTTTGTCTATTTCCTTGGCTACACCTTCTGGCAACCTGAAGAGGGAGAGGTAATACACTGGCAAACTGGACAGAACTGATCTTATGAGAGTCAACCTTCTAGCAAATGATAAGAGTCTCCTTTTCCACCCCGTTAGTCTGCCTTTTATCTTATCTAAAACAGGTTGCCAAAATTTCTTCCTACTAGGGGAAGAACCCAGAGGTAAGCCCAGAAATTTCAGTGGCAGGTTCTGTTGCTTACAATTGAGCACAGAAGCGAAATCCTTAAGAGAATTGGCTGAAGTTCCTACCCCGCAAACCACACTCTTGTGAAAGTTGATCTTTAGACCAGAAATCATTTCAAAGCACCTTAATATTCTTTTAAGATTCAATACCTCTTCCATATCCGCTTCACAGAAAAGTAAAGAGTCGTCAGCAAATTGAAGGTGTGAAACAACCACCCCATTAACTCCAATCTGCACTCCTTTAATTAGGCCCAATTCCCTTGCTCTGAGGAGAAGAACACTAAGCCCTTCTACAGCCAAATTGAATAGAAAGGGTGATAATGGGTCACCTTGTCTTAGTCCTTTTTGAGGGCTAAACTCTCTGGTTGGTGACCCATTTACCAGGACAGAAATTCTAGCAGTTGAAATACACTCCTTCATCCAATTTATCCATTTAGAGTCAAAGCCAAAATTTGACAGCATGGACAGCAAATAACCCCAGTTGATGGAGTCATACGCTTTTTCAAAATCGAGTTTAAGCAACACCCCATTCTTCTTCGCTTTCTTCCACCCATCCACAATTTCATTTGCGATCAAAACCCCGTCCAAGATATTTCTTCCACTCAAAAAAGCTGATTGGGTTTCACCTATAACCTCTGGCATAACTAACTTGAGTCTGCTGGTCAGAACCTTAGACAAAATCTTGTACATCGAACCAATCAAGCTTATCGGTCTATAATCCTTAAGACTAACTGCCTTGGCCTTTTTTGGAATTAAGGTGATGAAAGAACTGTTCAAACCGAGAGCCAATTTGCCCAAAATGTGGAATTCCTGCATGAACATCATGACATCTACTTTAAACACCTTCCAATTCTTTTGTATACACATTAAATTAAAGCCATCGGGGCCTGGTGCTTTATTCCCATTGCACTCATTGACTGCTGCCCATATCTCATCTTCTGAAAACTCTGCTTCCAACTGCTGAAAACAGGCACTGCCCCTGATGCTCTTGAAATTACCAGATAAGCCAGGTCTAACCCTCCATGCTTCTGAAAAGTGCTTGTTAAAGTGAGCCCAAACCACATCCTTAACCTGCTGTGGATCCTCAACCACCACCCCTCCACCAGAATAGAATTCAGAGCATTCCTATTCTGTCTACTACTAGCCATCACGTGAAAAAATCGAGTATTTCTATCCCCTTTTAAGTTCCATTCCAATCTTGACTTTTGCAGCCAAGACCATTCTAGCATTCTACTGAGACTCCATAGGTCACTACTAGTTTCTCTTTTAAGCCTCAACTCTGTTTCCACCAAAGGTCTGACTTCCGCCAACAAGTCCAAAGAATGGAGCTGACTTTCAGCTTCTTTAATTTTCTCTGTGACATTACCAAACACTTCTTTGCTCCATTTCTTTAGTGCCAGCTTCAAGGTTTGTAATTTCTTTTGCATTATTACACCTGCACTATCATCAATCTGGCACTCTACCCACACATTCTCCAAGAATGAAGCAAGGCTAGGATGCAGCAACCAAGCATTATAAAACTTGAACGGTTTGGGCCCCCAATCCTTTTCATCCTCCATTAAGAGTAGAGGACAATGATCAGAAATGTGCCTCGGTAAGCCCCACAATTTGAACTTAAATCTTTCAATCCACTCAGGACTCAATAAGAATCTATCAATTTTGCTCCACTTATTACCATCAGTTGCATTACACCAGGTAAATTTCCTACCCATCATTTGTAACTCAGTCAACTCACACCTATCTATAAAATCGTTGAAGTCTTTCATACCTCTTTCCCTCCTTGAACAACCTACTCTTTCCTCCACTGATCTAATTTCGTTGACATCTCCGCCTATGCACCAAGGTTTAGTGAAACTTAATTTCAACCTTGCCAGAGTCTCCCATAATTTACTTCTCCGCACAGGATCATTAGGAGCAAACACATTAATCATGACACAATCAAAAGAGTTAAGGACTGTACCTGCAAGCAAAATGAACTGCCTATTGCTGCAACACTCTGACAAATGAAACACCTCAGGATCCCATATGCATAGCAATCCCCCAGCCCTACCCTCAGCATCAACAACCATAAACTCCATTTTGTCTCTATGCCACACCGTTTTAACATCCACTGGTGAGAAACTCACCTTCTTTGTTTCTTGAAAAAATGCCAAATCTACTTTTCTATCACCCAAGACCCTCCTAATTTTTCTCGTCTTCTCAAGCCTACCAATCCCCCTGATATTCCAGCTTAACCACTTCATAACAACATATTGTACTCTTTTATATCACCTGATAGGAGCTCATTAATTTACCCCTTCAACCTCTTCACCAATCCTATCTTTGTCCACCTCCTCCATTCGAACAAGTTTCTGAATCACTGCTTCATCTTGGCCCAAACAATCAACCCCCAACCTTTTACCCAAAATAAGAGTTAATTGAGCCTCGTGTAATTTGCCTCCGGAGCAACTGTGCTGCGATTTATCTGGGGCAGACTTCAGCATGGCAGCAGCGGACGCCCTAACCACCACTCCTTTATGACTAACTTTACTAGATCCAGCCCCTCCATGCCCTAGCCTTCTAGCAATACCAGAGAATCCACCCATGGATATGGAATTTGGAACACCCACTTTTCTTTTCCCGTTATTATCTGTGGACTTCTTCTTGTTAGTCACAGTTTTGCAAATGGATACACCAACATGATTACACTCACTGGACTTAGAACCCATCGAATTAGGCCCATGCTCAGCCCAGACATTGGGCTGGCTAGAACCAGAATTTGACTGATGAATATCACCTAGCCCAATGGTCTTGTTAATGCACTGTTCCTGGCCCAGGAGAACCTCCAGATTAATACCTGGTCTGTCCCTCAAAGCCTCGCTCACACTTCTCACAGTTCCTGGTGTATGAGGCTGACCACCTACTATTAGCGAATCATCATTACACCCCACCTTTAGTCCTTCTTTTCCTGACATCATTGACTCTACTTCCTTTGTGCCCTTTTCAATTGCTTTCCCAATGCCGGCTGTGCACCTAGTTTTGGCAACTTCATTTGATTTCCCCATGTAATCTCTAGTTTCTTCAACTATTGAGGCAACCAACCAATTACCTTCCGTACCCATCTCGTCTTCTCCCTTCCCCTTAGTTGGCAAAGCTCCTTCAACCAACTCATTGGTGAGACCCACCTCATCAGCCCCCACATCTACCAGCTCAGCTTCATCTTCCTCTAGTCTGGGTACAGCAGTGGGATGCCCTTCACCGTTAATGTTGGAACTGACATACTCCTCATCGTCACCGACTGAGTTACATTTGCAAATGGCTCTGACCTCCTTCACAATCTGCTCCTCACACACTCTTATAGGATATGTTCTCCCCTTGCATTCCAAAGTTAGATTTGAATTTATCAGTTCCATTAGACTAGTGGCAACCTTAATCTTCCCACACCGAAAAGATACTGGGTCACATGTGTCTCCATCCAGAGAAACCACTTCCCCCCATAGTCTTCCAATTTTTCTGAATGTACCTGAGTTCCAAAGGTTTAGTGGGATTCCATAGCAGCTCAGCCATACAAGCCTTTCTTGCTCCACATGAAGATCTGGTGACCATTCCTTAATGAACACACACCAATCTTAGAACCACTCAATAATCTTGGTCTTGTTGTTCCTCAAATCCTCCTTTGACTTGAAGGTCAGCACAACATCTCGACCTCCACACTCTCTCAGTAGCACCCCCGTCATATTTTTTTGTTGGAGTGCTTCCTTAATGGCCAAAACAGAGTACCTAGATTTGAGCCTTACTATCAGGCTTTCAAACAACCAACCATTGCCTATCTCCTCCACCATTGCCTATCTCCTACTTATAAATCCCATTTTGAGGAATGACGATCCATTTAGTCCCAAAGATTTTCTTATAGACCAATTAGTCACATTGATTTTAGAAAGGTAAATTTAATATATTATTTAGAAATTAGATTTATGATTTTACCCTTATTTCTATTATGTTTCATTCTCTTTTTTTCTTTTGTGCTAGAAAGGTAATGTACACAATCTATGAGAATTAAATTTGGGATGAATTTTTGTACGAGAATCTTTTTTATTTAGAAAACATTTCAAAAAGAGTACAAAAATGACTTGAAATATGAGATC
This sequence comes from Camellia japonica, assembly GCA_030407325.1. Lineage (NCBI taxonomy): Eukaryota > Viridiplantae > Streptophyta > Magnoliopsida > Ericales > Theaceae > Camellia > Camellia japonica. The sequence continues at coordinate 5,037 of JAPPVO010005666.1, read as the reverse complement.
CTTTAAATATTCCGAAAGGATGTGAGTTTTTTCAAACATTTCAAAAGGAGTACAAAAATCTCTTAGTAAACGCTGGTAAATGTATAATTTCAAACTGTAACACTCCAATATAATACTCAAAAATAAAAAAATTAGTGTTTTTTTCCCCCAAATATAACACGCCAATGTAACTCATCAAAAAAATTTCTTAGTATAACATTCCAACGTAACACATGAAAAAACTCCTTGGTATACTTTTTCCAAATGTAACACTTCAATATAACACTTCAATGTAACACTCCAAAAAAAGGATATGGGATTCTTTAAACCATTCCAAAATGATGTGGGATTCTTCAAACTATTTCCAAAGGGGAACAAAAATTCTTTAGTAAGTTTTGAGCAAATGTATAATTTCAAATTGTGAGAGTTACGTTTAGAAAAATTACATTAAGAAATTTTTAGTATTTTTGTGTGTAATATTGGAGTGTTATATTTGGGATTATATTGATTGAAGTGTTTCGTTCGGAAAAAGTACATTAAGGAGTTTTTTTGTGTGTTACATTGGTGTGTTACGTTTGAAAAAAGTACACTAGTGAGTTTTTTTGTAGTTACGTTTGGAAAAAGTACACCAAGGAGTTTCTTAGTGTTTTACATTGGGTGTTACGCTAGTGTTACATTAGGGTATTATGTTTTTGGAGTGTTACATTTTTTTTGTAATGTAGAATTTGTTCTAGGAGGGAAAATTCAAAACCTTTATAATGTGAATTGCCCAAATGTGTAATTTTACATTTAGAGAAATCCACTTTTATCCTTAGAAAATTAAATCCAAACATGTAAGTGACTATCATTTTGTGTAATTTTCATTTTAATAAGACCTTTGGGTTCATAAGAAAAAAAGAAGGACTAAACAGTTCATAGGATCACATTTTGGGATTTATTGGTGCTTCATCCTTAAAATTTTAATAAACTATATAATTACAGATGTTAAAATAGTAAGATTTATTTATTTATTTTAAAATTTAACCTCAGTGTGACAAAATAGTAGTGGCAGCGCCGAATATATATATATATATATATTTTAAAAAAATAATATTTTGTAAGGGTATCATAGTATCTGTAAGCCTTGGTTCCAAGACAATCGGTTGATGGCTAAATTTAACCCTTAAGAAGGATCCATCACTGGGGTAACAATGGATCTCACACACCCCCATACTAAGAGGCAGAATTATGATCGAAACATAGCACATTTATCTTGCGAAATTCGTGCCTCTACGATTTTGAGCCTTGTTCTTCCGTGTGAAGGCTGGTGCATTATTCACCTTACTATCGAAAATTATTAGTGGGTCTTAGGGCGTCACGTAGCCATACCCAATACCAATTACAATTCACAATTTCCTTTCATACTCTCTAATCACTCAATACAAATTCGTGAATCTCATTCTCTTCACCAATCACAATACCATTAGGTAGGGGTGTTCGCTGTTCGGTTGCGGCTGAGAATCCTTTAATTCGCCATCCATCCGCTGGATGGGCGGATTAGAAAAAATCAATCTGCATTCGTCCGCCGAATTGATGGATGCAGATTGAGCGGATTGGCAGATTCGTTTAGTGGTTTAAACTTTTACAAATTTTGAACATAATATAACAACTTGTCAACAATTTTTTTTAGATAACAATCTAAATCAACATAACCAAAAGATTATCAAGTAAATTGTCAAATACCAATAATAATTATATATAAAAAAAACCGTGCATTATCAAACTATTTCATTACTCTTTTTTATTCCAAAATTATTTAATTTGATTTTTTAAAAAAAAAATTGAAAAAATTAAGCCTTATATTTTTCATACAAAAATACCAAATATCAACCCTTGCCATTTGATAAAAGGATTTCCAAATTGAAAAAAATTAAAAATACAACAGAATATCTAAACTCTTTTTCAATTGAAAACCCAAATAGTATATCTAAACAAATTGAAAATATAAAGTCTTACAAATTACTAGAGTTACTCGCAGTTTGGCGGTTCGGTTACGGTCAAAGGAATCTCAAATCCGCTACTTGTCCAAAAGTAGGCGGATTGAAAAAAATTAATCTACAACCGTCTACTTGTCATTATGCATCCGTTCAAAATGGAGCGGAGCAGATCGGTTCGGTTCGGTCAGTTTGGATAGATTGCAATATCCTCTGCTCATCTCTACCATTGGGTACTTGTGGTGGTGCGAAGAGCAACCAATAACTTCTCAACCCCTGGTAGTGGCGACGCCGAATAGATATTTTCAAATTTGACCTCACTATGACGTTTGGCGACGGGTATAAGTTGTCCTGTGAACAGAAAGTCTTGAGTAGACAAACACTCAAATCATCGTTTTTCCTGAAAACATCAGATTGATTAAGACGCTCACCGTTCCTCTTCTCCCTAACTCAGTTCGTCTCTTTCTCTCTCTGCTAAGGACATTTCACTCTTGAGAAATCTCCAACTTGGTAGTAGTCTTAAGGGAGTCCAGATCCTCTCCAGCCTCTCTCTCTCCACGTCACCCGCAAAGAAATGAATGGCCTAAATTTGTTTCTTTAAAAAAAAAAAAAAAAAGCACACACATACATACCCACTGACACACACTCATAGCGCGCACACACACTCTTTCTGTCTCTTTCTCACTGACACACGCACACTCACAACACACACTCTCTTTGTCTCTCTCTATCACATTTCTAATAAAAAATTAAAATCACACACACCCATAGTGCGCACATTCTCTCTCTCTCTCTCTCTCTATCACATTTCTAATAAAAATTAAAAAAGCTATTTTAATCTTTTTTATTTTATTTTCATAATATATATAATTTTTAATATAAAATTTTAATTTTTATAAAATTAATATCATTGAAAATATATTTTTAAAATGAGGCTAATATTAGATATATTTAATAAAAATTTAAAATAGACAAAAAGTAGTTACTATGTTTAGTTATGTTTTCAAATTATTATTTTTAAAATATAAAAATTATTTTGATGAAAATAAACACACAAAAATCATATATGTTTGAAATTCTCAAAAACAATCTTCATTTAAAAAAAAATGAAAATAATGACTTTTAATTTAATTTTATTAACCAAACAAGTTTATATTTTTTTTAAAAGAAATAAAAAAACACACAAATCCAATATGTGCATAGGTGTAAATTTTTTTATTTTTTTTAAAACACAAATTCAATCTGTGCATAGGTGCAAATCAAGTATAATATATTTTTTTTATTTCTTTTAAAAAAACGGGGGATGCACCAATAAATCCCAAATTAATAACTTATACACTGTTTAGTCCTAAAAATTTTCTTATAGACTGAAAGCTCCCATTACAATGTTTTAAACATCAGATTAATGTTTCGAACATTAGATTTCAAACATCTAATGTTCATCAGATTTCAATAATGTTTGAAATTATAGGATGAATGTTTCAAACATTAGATTTCACACATCTAATGTTCATCAGATTTAAAAAAAATTTGAAATTATAGAATGAAACATCAAATTCATTTACATCATGAACATCATGATGATGTATAAATGGGACTAAATGGAGCATAAGAAAACTTTTAGGACTAAATGGTTCAACTTTTCAGAAATTAGGATTTATGGGTAAATTTTCCTAAAAAAAATTATAAACTCGTTTGGTTAATAAAATAAAATTAAAAGTCATTATTTTCATATGATTATTATTATTATTATTATATTATTATTATTATTATTATTATTATTTTTTGGAATGAAGATTGTTTTTGAGAATTTTAAAAATATATGATTTTTGTGTGTTTATTTCACCAAATTAATTTTTATATTTAAAAAATAATAATTTGAAAACATAACTAAATACAGTAATTACTTTTTATTTATTTTAAATTTTTAGTAAATATATGTAATATTAGTCTCATTTTAAAAGCTTATTTTCAATGATATTAATTTTATAAAATTAAAATTTTATATTAAAAATTATATATTATATATATATATATATATATAGAGAGAGAGAGAGAGAGAGAGAGTGAACTAGTGGGACGTGAGACGTGTGCGTGTGTCAGTGATGGAGAGAGTAAAGGAGTGTTAGAGAAAAAGGGAATGAAATTCATTATGGGTGTGTTTTGAATTTTTTTGTTTAAAGAAACAAATCTAAGCCATCCATTTTCTTAGGGGTGACGTGGCTCTATCAGAGCCATCCCCCGCAGGAACAATCAGAGAGAGAGGTTGGAGAGATTCTGGACTCGTCTCGAGGTAACTTGTATCCCCATCGTTTCTCAATTGGTTGGAAATTTGATAATTGAAACTCTAGATGCTTGCTTTTCTATGTTTTGATTGTTTCTCGTAATGAATTTCGTCTTCTTTATGCTAATTTGATTTAAAATTTGAAAGAGTTGAAGCTTTAATTTGAATTATCAACTGTTGTTTGGAAATTATCTAATTGATTTCTCATATTTCAGACGGATTTAACACTATAAAATCTTAGTTAGAACACACTACTGTTTTTTATTTTTTTGATTTCACTACAAATTTTAGACAAGATACTACTGTTAATTGTATGTAGTAGTTTGGTCTTCTTGTATAGTACCAGATAGTATTTCTGATGAAAAAATAATTTGATAAAAAAGAGATTTATTTTTTTTTAAATTTTTTAATTTTGAAAATCAAGAAACAACAATCCGACATCTTTAGTCCTCGTTTGACAAGTGAGGGTTTAGGTTGGGATTAAAAAAGTACAAAAAGACAAAATAGGCAAAATAAGTCATTAAGATAAAATGTCATATCAAACCCATAATTATTTTACTTTTTCTCTCATAAAAAAGCTAAAAAATTCTTCCAAGTAGAACTAATTTAGCCCGGCTAAATTAACAAAAAATTCAAAAAGTTAGGTTAAAAAAATTCTTCCCAAATGAACCCTTAATAAACCAACCAAACCATTGAGAGTAGTAGACCTCAGTGAATTGATTTAAAGAGTCTATGAAAATGATGTTCGGCCACAACACCTCTTGCTCTTGAGTGATTGCCTCTGTCATTTTACTTCTTCAA